>VZTH01005950.1:329786-435176 GCA_013397815.1 Aleadryas rufinucha
TTTTTCGGGCTCTGACTTTCACGTTTTTCTCAGAAAGCTGAAAAAAAAAAAAAAGTGCAAAAAGGAAAAACTTAAAAGACTGTGAATCATGTCTCAGGAGCTGCTAATGATCGCCCTTCAGCTGCTAGCACAATGCCTGTAAATGCCTATTTAGGAAAAGAGCAACATGAATTCTAATGCCAGTGATCAGCACTCTTATGGTTAGTAGTTACACATGTGGTGTCATTTTGTGAGGTTAAATCACATCTTTTCTTTCTCATCTAAGTGTTCAGAATGATTTTGTCTTTTTTTTTTTTTCATTGCTCATTAGAGAAATCTGAAGTGGGAAAAAGCCACTGCAGTTGATGTGTGCACACTCTGATAGTAGGAAAGTTAGAACAGACTAGACTGTTTCATTTAAAAGGGATTTGCAATGATCTTCTGGTCCAACTGCCTGACCAGTTCAGGGCTGACCAAAAACTAAAACGCATTGTTAAGGGCATTGTTCAAATGCTCTTAACCAGTGACAGGCTTGGGGCATCGACCACCTCTCTAGGGTGCCTATTCCAGTGTTTGACCATCCTCTCAGTAAACAAATACCTCCAAATGTCCAGTCAACCAGCTTTTCTCAGAAATGAAATATACCTTATAATCCTTTTTTGTACAGCTGTATACTTCCAACCAAATCCATTCATGATTTTTATCAATATTAAAAAAGTAAAGAACAACAAAATCCTATAAACCAGTCAAGACTTAATTTAAATTAACTTGTTTCTAATTCAGAATATGAAGTATTAATCCTTGGTTTTTTTCAAAGACTCATTTTTTTTTTCTCCTAGGCTTAGACCTTTATGTGCCAAAGGTCAGTCCTGAGCACTGTTTCTCAAACCACATATTGTACTTTTGAGTTGAGTTCATCTGTTTCAGTATGTAAACAAGAATTAGAGCTTTGGGGTCATGTTCAACCTCATCAGTATTGTTTGAAAGGCTTGGTATTTGCCCTGAAACTGTCTGGGATGGGAGACTCAAAATTGCCCGGGACACTTACATTTTTCTAATGACACAGCACTGAAGGATGAAACCTCTGTTCCAATAATGCGTCACTAAGAGGTGAAGGGAGATCTGAGGTGGGCAGCTGAGGTTTTCTGTTATGTGATTTTTGAATGCTTTGATAGCATGGCTAAAGATGCCAAGTTTGAGATATTTATCAATTCCTAGTTTGTAGGTTTGGGGGTTTTTCTAATGTAAAAGACTTATAAGGAGTTGCTCCAGGAAAAGTATTGTTGTCAGGAGTCTGCAGTCAGAAATAATTCAGGAAAGGTTATGCTCCCTCTTACCTGTAACTAAAGCTGTATGTGCTCATTAGCTCTTCTCTCCATCAGCTCTGCTCCTCAGTAGAGTCACTGACTCTGATTGCAGTTAAACTCTCCAGGCAGAGAGATGTTTCCAGTTTCCTTCTCCTTCTCTACTCATGTTTCCTATGGCACACTCCAGTTTTGTGGTGATGTCCCAGTAAGGTGGATCACAGGTGTGCAGTCAGAGGGAGAACTTCCAACAGGGTGTGTTGTTTGGAGAAAGCATCTCTCCAGCAGTGCCATTAGCTCACAGAATAGGTTCAATTGGCAGGTGTCCCAACACTATAATGCACTCTATTGCCTCCTTTTAGTCACACTATTACTTCATTCTTCATCATTTCCTTAACCAGAAAAAGAACTGGAAGACAGGCATACTTTCAGGTCACATGCCATGCCAAAATACAAATATCCCAAATATTAAACCCAACCTAAAATGACTTTCGTTTCAACTGAGGGGGAGAATTCTGGGTCTGCTGGCTCTCACTGTACCAGCAGCCCGGTAGCAAGCTGAGCAGTGTCCCACCAAACCACCTGCCTTAGGAGGCAGGATAGCAGGCAGGCAGGCAATTGGCAACATTTTTTTGCCAATAATGTTCCTGCAGATTTCAGATACATTAAGCTGGTGGTTTTTCAGCGTAAAATAATTCTGTGGACACTTCCGTGCAGCTGCCGTTCTGACAATGGTGATTGACAGAAACAAGCTGGGAAACGTGCTCAGAACTCAAAAGAAAGGCTGAGGAAGGCAAACAGAGTGCAAAGATGGGATGGGAGGAGGAACTGTGTTGAGCAGGAATCTGTGAGGGAGTTTTTGTATTCCTAATGCTTTGATCATGTAGAAGAAGCCCCTTTCCAAAGCCCTCTTGACCCTCGTTGCTCTTATTCTTTGGTGGAAAAAAACAACAAACCCATAGAAAACAACCACTGGACAGGACTGTGTCTACTATGTTTTTCTCTACATCAAATGCTGCCTTTTTAATTATTTAATTAAATTAATTTCTTCTCCTGTCTTTCCTCACTTGCTCAAATTGTATTCTCGTGATTGAATAAACACTTTCTATTCTGAGCTCTGAACGATGATGACACCTTGCTGTTAAACAGACAAGTATGGATTTTAAAGCAAATCACAGATCATTTCTTTCACAGTAGTGATTTTGTCATGCATAAAGAGACATCTCTGAACATGATTATGGATAGATAAGTACGTACATTTTGTTTATACCTAATGGGCTTCTTTGTGGCACTAGGAAATCCATGAAGGTTTCTATCTGACTGTTAAGAGATGTGGTACCAAACTAACAGAGGGAAATCAATGAGGATGTTATTTTCACTCTGACCACTGATTTGACTTTATAAGTTTTCTTATCAGAAAATGCAAATGTCCTAGCAGTATTTTGTTAAGGGATATTTTGATATTTTGATTGAGCCCAGAATATGAAATCAAAGGGGAGCTTTATTGGCTCAATATAAATAACTGATACAGAGCATAGCACCCTTCTCTGCTGCATAGAATTGCAAAAGAGCAGTATAGATCTGCACTTTTAATGTTATAACACAGAACTGTGTAGAAGATAGAGGTGCAAAGCTAGGTTCTTAAAGGTCATTCACAATCTGTTAGTAAGATATGGAAGATTTCCTCAAAATAATATTATCATTGACCATTTTGTTTATATACATATTCTGAGCCATATTTGCTGTAAATTTATGCTTTTTAAAAATTAATTTAGTTACATTTAGCCCTATGAAGTGGGTTGCATAAGGACAGCAGAATTTTGTGTTTTAACATGACAGAGAGAGTGCCTCTTTCTGTGTCCTTATTCACAGCCCAAACTTCATCATTGGCATGTACATCATAAAATCCTGACAGTCTTTTGAGATGTCTGCTCCCCAGAAGTGTTCCTTGTAAAAATATCAAGGATCAACTTTTCATCTTCTCTTTTATCTAAGGTCCCTCTAGGTATTTGCAAGGTTTATTTGTGCAAATGGTCACCTGATTTCCTCTTTTGATCACTTGAAACAGGGGAATAATGAGAGGTTAGCCTTAACAAATACTTAGCCGCTGTGAACACTGGGGAAACTTTCATTTGGAGTGAAAAAACTGTGTGAAGGATGAACAAGTTGCTGCAAACAACAGCAGTGACTTGCAGTATCTGTGAATGAATAGTGCACCTAGGTTTCTTGTTTTTTGCTTTCTGGTTTATTCCATTCCCAACGGGAATTATGTTATGTGAATGGTTAGACTACTGGCAAAATTGTTACATAGCTACATAATGATTAGATTTTTTTGTTCAGAAAAAATATTTTGCTTTGAATATTCCACAGTGTAAAAATTTTGGAGATGCGTTCTGTTTATTTTTATACAATTCTAAATGACAAAGAGCCCAAGAGAGATATTATTTGAGACAATGTTTGACTTTAAAAAAAAAAATAAATCCTTGCAATCAGAAGAAAGGAAACCAATCCCCAAAAGCATGTAGTGCTGGTTTTGAGTCTTATATGGCTGTGCCTGCACTGTGGAAACTTCTTGTTTTCCCCATTCCTGCTTCCAAGTTATCCAAAGTATGCAGTCTCCCTGAATGAACTGGGATTTTCTTCCTGCACTTTTACTCAGATATCCTTTCAAAGGATGAGTAGCACACCTGGGGACCGGTGCCTTGTAAATACACTTGACATCTGTTTTGATAAAACTTGCATTTACCAGTAATCTCTGCCAAGACACTCTCTCCTTAGTAGCTGTCTGCCGTAACAATTACTGGAGATTGTGTTTAACTGAATGATGGCAGTGTGGTTCACTCAGCTCCAGCCTTTTGGCTTTGTTACTGAAGACCTGGGGCTGCATCTGTGTACAATTTACAGCAGAAAATGGCTCTTCATTCATTTACTCCCAGGAGGCTGAAACAGTTTACAAGGTTTATGCATTTGATAAGATCAAAGGGCTGGAGAATGAAAGAAGCTGTTCAGACTTATTAGTGTTATTATTAACTCAAATGACAGTTTATGGTCAGCAGTGTTTTTCTTGATGAATGCAGGGTGTTTCAACTGCATTCATAAATTCTTCTAAAAATATCTGTGGTACAGGTGATTGACAGAGCTTCGAAGGTTTTAAAAAGAGAATGGGATTCTGTTACACAAGATGACCATGTGTCTTACTGAAGTTTGCCTACCACCTGTTTTTTTCTTTCCCAAGTTCCTTCCATTCTAAAATGTTTTCTTACCAGATGGTCTATCTCATCTTTTTCATTTACAGTCAGAGCAGTAATGGAAAGTTGCCTTAATTTTTAACTCAAGTGATAACCCATCTTAGAACCTCAGTTAACATGCCGCAAATCTCACACTGCTCCACTGACTGCTGGGAGAATGGTCTGGCATCTTAATATAAATTATTGCTAAACTGTTTCTGAAATTCATGGAGAATTTAAGCCTACAAAACCAGCTAGCATTTCACATCAAAGTGATTTAATTATGATGAAAATTTCAAGCATTTTAACTAGCATTTTAACATCACAGCTTTGGACTCCATGTTAGGCAAGTACTGCTATAATTCTTGGTATGTACCCTGATCCTGAAAAACTAGAAAAACTATAAAAGTCTAGTATGCATGTGGATAACTAAGGAGACAAAATGTTTGAGAGGTTTAAAATCCACTCAGAATTAGGACATTTGTAATTAATGTGTAGCAAAATTATCCTCTTCATATTTATAATATATGTGGTTTGCTTCTGCTAGAGACAAAAAAAAATCAGGAAGTGGCATAATTTCAACAAGAAGGTACTTGAGTAAATGTGCAAAAAAATTGGTGCATTCCTATTGTATTATTGAATCTAATATCATCCTGAAGAAGTCAGATGGTTTTCTTAAAAAAAAAAAAAAGCAGTGCAGTTACAAAATAAAATTGCTGTGTTATTTGTGAATGAGAAAAGCTTTGTGCTTCACATAGTCAAAGGAGCTGAAATGCGATGCATTCAGTTTAGAGATGATTTCCTGTTTTCATAGCTTTTGCTTCTGTTATTGTTTCAACACAAGCCGTATTTACTCTATTCTGTTCTTGGATGCAAAACAATAACATTAGGTCTTAAAAAAATCCTTTTGTTTATTGTTGCTTGACTACCAAATCTTCCCAGATGCTTTTGTTATTGGATGTATAATTAACCCTTTTCAGATAAAATCTAACTACAAATAAGTCAAAAATTTTTGGTCATCTGGATACAAAATTAAAATAACCTTGACTTAGAGTAGATTTTTTTATGTTTATTGTGACTTATCTCCTGCAGTCAACTTTCTCTACAGACACTATGCTAAATGTTCAGCAGTCTTCTACAAAAGTGGCTTTTGACTCCATGTCAGGGTTTCTTGCACTTATTCATTTTTTGTGTAGTTTCTCTAGCCTCACTGAAGCACTTTTTCTTTCTTTTCCTTCATTTTCTCAGCATCTTGAGGGATTCCTATCCATTTTTACCAGGCAGCAAAGGTAAAAGCATCTCTATGATAAAAATGTGTGTAAGGAGAGCAGAGCAATTTGCAGTGTCACAACATTGTGACACTGGTATCTCACCACGAGATGCAGACGCCGTGCTCCCAAGCAAAGAGCACGCCATGCAGCCACTCCTGGCAACCTGTCAGATCTGCTCCTGACTTGCCTTGTTCCCTGTTGCAGAAGTTACAGAAACCTTCAACCCTCATTATCCAACACTATTAGAACACAGGGCAGTAAAAGGCAAGAGGGAATGGGTGAGATAGCTTTTCTGCAGGTTTATAGAAAAAATTTCCTGTGTCATGGAGGATTTTCTACTCTTAGTTATGATGCCCAAAGTAATGCTCTTTCTAGGGCTTAACTTTCAGGATGATTTACTTTTTGGATAGTAGTTATTGGATATTGATGATATGGTCAAATCCACTTTCAGTATCTAGAAGTGACAGCTCTGCAACAGACAGAGGCAGGGAGGACAATCCAATGAGCCACTGAACAGCAAGAACCAAAATCCAGGGTTATGGTGGCTGCCACGTTGTGATTTGTGGGTTAACCATGGGCTTTCATTTCATAGTCACACATTGCGAAGGGAGCTGCTAGCTTTAGAACTCATTAAAGGTTCCAGGTAAAGAATGGATGTGAGCTCCTTTCCCATTCCCAAACTCCACCTTTGCTTTTGACATTAACCACATACAGCCTGTCCTCCTGATAGGACAGCTCCATTCTTCTGCTAATATCAAGAAAGTGTTAGTTTACCAGGTTAGCACTGCAAAACAGGCTCACCTAAGTTAAGAGCAACAGCCATGGGCCACAGAGATGTCTGTGAATTATCTGCCAATCACCAAGGAAACCTTCACCCTAGACAGTCAGATACATGTTGAATAACTACGCTGTCAAAAGTGTTTGAAAATGGTGCTTTGCACTTCTTCTCCAACAGATTCAGAGAGAGGGATGGGGATGGTTTTGCAGTGGACCCAAGAAAGGGATGCATCCCCCAGAGGATCAGCATGGACGGGCTTGATGCAGATGTGCAATCTTGGCACAGACCAGGTCTATGCCTGACAAGCTAGACCTTGCACTGAGGGCTCTGGAGAGCAGTTGAAGTGATTTCTTAGCGGGTGGTTAGCATTTTGTAGCAGCAGAAGTTATTTGCTGGGAAAAACTCATTTCAGTACTGATGATTTTGCTTAAGCACTCAAAGCAGGAGTTGCTGGCATTGGCTGCTTACCCTGGGGCTGCAGCAGTGCTGCTCAGCCCACCTGCCCTCATGCTTGCATCCTCCACATCGCCCTGCTCCAAAATTGATAACTTGGGGGGCAGGGGAGGAGTGAAAACAGAGAAAATGTTGATGGCCTAAATCTGGCAATATTATAAGTCAGCCCCATAACACTGAATTCCATGGGGTTGACTGGAGCAACTGGTCTGTGCACAGCACATAGGAGTTGCTTCCACAAAGAGCAGTGTCAGCAAAGAAATGCTCAAGAGTAGCAACATGAGGGCCAAGCCTTAGCATCCGCCTTGAATTCTTGTGACTGAAAATTTTCTAGTGCCTTATAAATAGTGGCTAGAGATGTACTGCTTATTTAGGTGCATGAGAAGTAGAAAGAAACAGCAAGGTACTTACTTGTTTTGATCTGTAGGAATTTTTTAAAAAAAGAAAAAGAAATTGCTTCTAGTATAAACATTTTTAATCCCTGCAGTTATCATGTAGAAGATATCTATAAAAACATGATTCCTATTAATTCTGGTTGCTTCCTAGTTGTTGATCAAACTAACCTAGGGCTATGGAGATTTTGCCATTAAATTATTCCATAGAAACCAAGGAGCATCCTACCTTCTCCAGCTAAAAGAAGGACCAGCTCGGATGCCTGCGGTGCATCATCTAATCCAAAGGTGGGGCCATGGACTTTGCCACTGTACAGAGGAAGGTGTTAATGGTTGAGCTTAGCTGGCCAGTTGTGGGTTGAGCTTAGTTTGGGGTGTCGGGTACAATGTGTTGTTCAGAACCAGCTCTCAGGAGCATTTGCTCTCCAGTGTACATTATGAACACCTACAGACCTCCATAACCCCTTGTTCTGTACAACTGCTTACCCTCTCCCAAACAGGTAAGGGTGAAATGCCATGATCAAGACTTCTGTCATCAAGCCTTTCTTATTAGCAGGAGAAAGGAAAGCACATTTCTAAGCAGTTTGAAGTACTGTGTGTTTGTGCAGGATATGAAAGAGCCTGTCTGCTGTTTTGAGAACTGAGGGGATAGTGCCTTTCACAGTCATTATACCTCGGTAAGGATATTTAAAAAATAATCAATTGTTTTAGTCTGACTGAAATAAAATGTTTTGTTGACTGTGTATTATAAAAGCACCCTTGAGATTTCCCTTCTTCATTTAGATATTTTGGCTGAATTGATTTAACAGGACATCTTTAATGTCTTGCTATGAGAAGAGAGAAAAGTGATATGTGGTTGAGTTTACACTATTTGCCAGGATGCTGAGGCTCAGCAAAAATAAGATAACCTCACAAATAAACAACAGATGGCCGATGGCCTAATGCTTTGATTTGGGTGTACATGACAGGGATTTATTCTTTCAACCTGGAGAAGGAGCCTCGGAAAGGCTGAAGCTGCAGAAATACATGACATGCAGACAGACACAGTTTGTTATGGGGATTTGGTCTGAGCAGATGGTATTAGAATACAGATCTATTATTAGGCATCTGCTTCCCTTCGCAGTTATATGATGTGTAAGACTTAGATTAAATTCCCCAAGGAATGCCTGGATCACTTACTAATTTGTGCATGTGCGCCTCTATTTGCGTGTCTTTGAATACAATGGGTTACAGAGATGTACATTTGTACATCTGACCAAAGTTACAGAAAAAAAAAAAAAAAGAGTGACAGCAGTGTAACTGCCAGCATCATCTCCTCTCTGTTCTCATTGCACAGAGAACTCCTTAGTGATAAACTATTAGTTAAGGATTAGTGCTCAAAACAGACAGAGTTTCTGTGCTCTCTGAGTAAATGTGCATGGATCCACACACTGAGAAAGCAGCAACATGTAAATGTTCTATAAGACCTGCAATTAGGTAGTTGCAATATGGATTAAGATTTATTTCTGCCTTATCTCTATTTTCCTTCAAGTGAAGGTACATCATGGGATCAGTACTATGGATATCTTCATGTCAGCCTCTGCTGGACTCAAGGCAGGAGCTATTCCAGGCTGTGAAAGGAGGGCTTCAAAGCGTCTGCAGTAGTGAAAATGCCATGTCTTGCAACAAACTAAATAATTTAGGGACTTTTGAACTCTGTTTTTTATGCTTCCCATGTGAACAATATGTAGGTGATCAGCAGAGCCCAATGGTTCCCTGCCTTGAGGGACCAACCTCCCACTGCCCCACCTGCAGCAGGTTTGAACCCAATTTGTGATTCAGCGGCAAACCCACACAGCCTTCCACTGGGGGGTGATCTGACAGCGTTACATGCACTAATGGGAAGGAGCAGCAGCCCTCAGCAGTATCTCTGGCCAGTAACCTGCCTTGTACCAGAGAGCTGGACCTGCTGATGGCTGTCTTGCTAAGAATAGCCCAGGCTGGGTCAAGGATCTGTGTTTCACCAGCATCCCCGCACTCCCTTCCCTCAGTGCTCCACTCCCCCAGAACTACATACAGGGGGAGGACTTTGAGCTCTGAATCTCCCTTAAGTAACCCCTCCCACTTGGAAGCCTTGGAGCATGAGAGAGGCATCCATGATAGCACACAGCTCTCCCACTCACAGCTATGTCCGGGCCCTCACAAAGGCAAGAGGACCACAATTTCATCTGCTTGGGCCCTCTAGGGGACAGATTGTGTGGAGGCTGAGGGAAACTAACCCACTTAATGAAAGAAAACACTCTCAACCCAGCATTTCTGTCCCTTATCTTTGAATACTTAGTAATAAGTATGTTTTAGTGCAGGAAAAATGCTGCCTTAGATGTATCTCAGTTATAATTGGGGTTGTTGTGGTATCTACTGGGTTGCAGTGAAGAAAGAAAAAGATCCTGAACTTCAGCTCCAGCAAAATGTCTCTGATAAATATGTAAAGCAAAATTCTGATTACATCAAAGAAAATAATGTATCTGTTAAGCTCTACTTCTCTGAAGCAATTTCAGGCTAGTGTAAGTTGCTTTATTAATAAATAAATATACAGATTTAACAAGCAGTTCTCTCCTTCCACAGAGAATCTAAGGAATGAAATGTAACCACTAAAGTAATTCTTCTGTCTTCAAATTCTCACCATCTTCTAGAAAGTAAAAAAGTGCAATATTTGGCTGTCTTTGTCATGTTTATGATGTCATTTATGATCCAAGCTGCCGTGTTAATAATAGGTGTATGTTACCTAAGTAGTGTTCAAGTGTGAACAAGCTCTCACATCTGATCCCAATTAGAGTGGAAGAATAAGTGCTGAAATTGCAAATTTTACCCCAAAATTATGTTTTTACCTCCACGGTGAGCCAGCCTACATCCTAGGGCTGCTAATGCGGGTCAGAAGCCCATTCTTTGTGGCTGAAGGCAATGTCCACCTCTATCGCTGGTGGCGATATGAGAGAGGGCCTCCTCCAACCTGGGGGAGGCCAAAGAGTCCTGGCCAGAAAGTGAAAAGATGAGCGGAGTCTCCGAATTTCTTNTTAGTTATTCAGTTCTTCAAAATGCATCAGGATGAGGGTAGTATCACTGAAATTTGGTATATTTCAAGTACAAGATTTCTTGTACAGTTTAGGAGCTATGCATCTGTTATGATGACTTTGCTGATCAACCTGAGTATGCAGTCACTGTTAGTCCAGGATTCCTGGGTGTTCAAAGGCTTTGTCAGTCTTGCAACTATATAAACGCCTATGTCCTTTTTTCAGTCAGACAAGTATCCCAGCTACTCCAGACAGTGCTCATGAGGTGGAAGGGAAACTGGACACCTTTTCTCTCATTCTTTCAGTGACTATAAATCAGTCTGGCTCAATTAAACCCAGTTTATATAATTGCATGAGAACAGCCATATCTCTTCGAGCTATAGAGTGGTTACAGCCTTATTTAATTGCATGGTACTTCATTTTTGCTGACTACTGAGCTGGTCTCCTGAAAGATTAGAAGACAGATGAGGCATTGCAGTAACATAGTTAAGTTCTCTGAGGAAAGTTTTCTTTCTAAGAGCAGAGTAGAAGGAGATGGGTGGAATTCTGAGATCCCAGTAAACCTCTGCGGGTGAGGGGGGGTGGTGTGGGAATTAATAGCTAGGGGACTAGTCAAGCTATTTCAGCCCTGAAAAAATTCAGTGGCAAAGGCCATTGCACTGATCCAAAAAATGCTGTGGATTATTAAGTTTTGCATTTTCACTTTCCATGCTAAGAATCCTTCTAGGTGTAGAGAAAAAATAAATAGAGAAATGGGAACGGAGAATAAAGCCCCTTTCATGAAAGACATATAATGAGCAGAGAAAATTGCCTCTTTTCATTACAGCCTTAAGCCTGACCTCATGCTCTGTCTCACAGGCTGTATTTTTCATTATTATCCTCAGAAATATCTTATATTCCGTGTACTTATTCTTCCTTTTGAAGAAATTCAGACAATGATGGCGATGACGGTGATGAGGAATTCTGTTTTATGGGAGCTAACCCGTGGCCATCCACTCAAGGCTTCTAAAGAATCCAAAAGGGTTTCTCTCCCAGAATTTATAGTTAATTAACACTTTTCACCCTCAGCTGATGATATTTCAACTGAGTAAATTGTATCTATCATTGCTCAAGTGGAACTGCCAGATACATGAACCCCAGATTTCTTTCATTAAAAAAAAAAAAAAAAAAGACAATAAATTTTATGGATAGATAAAGGAAGTAGGAGTCTACCCTAGCATAGGTTGCAGATGGCATAAAGAGAAAATGTCAGTCTTGTATTAATCACCAGCAACAATTGTTTCACATTAAGCTTAAATCTTGGCAAGACCATTGTGTCTAATTCTCGCAGTATTTACTGAGATGGTAGAAGCTGGTGGGGAAGAGTGCCAAAGGTATTTATACTTCCTTCACAAAGTTAAATAGAATCAATCCTGAGTATAGTATTAGATTTCACTAAAAGCAGGGCCATTTTGAAGAATGAAACTCATTGATGTAGCTAAAAAATTAATCACATAATGACATATCCCGGTAAAGAGATCCAGAATGCCTAATTGCCCAGAAATACAGACTGAAATGAGCCGGAATGAGGAGAAAAACATTTAATTTTTTAAAATTTCTGAATTCCATCATTTTCCTTTAATAAACGGGGGTCAAATGGCACTATCCACAATTCTTCAACAACATGGACCATTTTAAGAGATAGTATCTGAGTTATCAGTCATAATCCAGAGGCTCATTTATGAGCTGATGTTTCCCAGGATGTGGGAGTTTTTTGTTTGTTTTCCTGTGTATGGGTGGCCCACACTGCTGAGTGTGCTGCTGTGCATTTGACTGGGTTGAAATAGTTTCTAAAATAAACAAATTAAAATTGTATATGATATTATATTATTGGCTCATCTCATCATCATCCATAGGATTTCTTGAATCTTATTTCTCCATTCTGTTCTTCTCAGTCTCTCCTTACAACAGACAATTTCCAGGTTCTTGACATCTCAGCTTGGTTCTTTTTGTGAAATTTAGTCCTCATTTTTTTCTTTTATTTTGGGGATATTTGTTCACAATATTCCCTTGTATTGATAGTATTCACTGACTTTTAAAACATTTGTTTTCCCTCTTGCTTTTTTATTTTTTTTGGTCAGAAAAAGGAGATTCAAAATATAATCTTTTTAGCCAACTAAATAATTTCTTTCTGTGCAATTTTTTTGCCTGAAAAAAATATTAATTATTGGCAATCAAAAATAAAGGAAGAAAAAAAAAATTAAGGTTTTTTTCCCAAAAGCTGAAANAATTTTCCCTTTTATTGATAGTATTCACTTACTTTTAAAACATTTTTTTTCCCTCTTGTTTTTTTTTTTTTTGGTCAGAAAAGGGAGATTCAAAATATAATCTTTTTAGCCAACTAAATCATTTCTTTCTGTGCAATTTTTTTTCCTGAAAAAAATATTAATTATTGGCAATCAAAAATAAAGGAAGAAAAAAAAATTAAGGTTTTTTTTTCCCAAAAGCTGAAAGTTGCAGTCATTTCAAGTGTAACAAGCATAACTCCAGAGTAATTCTGCCAGTTTGTACCATTTGGGAATATGAAGAAATGTGACAGAGGCTAAACCTTTTTTTTATGTGCTGATCTGGTTCAGTTGGGCATTGCTTGAGTAAGAACTCTCAATCCTCTTCTAAGATGGGCAGATCACTTATCCAAAGTTGAATAATTTAAGAATTTCAGGTGCTCCTGAGAAATGTGGTTTGAAGAGCTGACATGTTTTCAAACATGGTTGACATCCTGTATCTTAGACAGAAGTTGACAAGACAGAGCTCCTACTCTTCCAAGTCTCTTTTATGTGGTCTTGAAAAAGCAAAATCACCTTTCCTCCTACTTTATCTGTCAGGATCAAATATTTATCATTGGACAAGATACCTTATCCATAATTTTAGGGGTGGAAAGAAGATAGCAATAGATCTCATAGGAGATTAACACATCCAAAGAGCCTAGCAAGGTTAATTCTCTGCCTGTGCACCACTGCCTCTGAATGGAAGCTTTGTAATTGAAGAGGGAAGACCTTCCCTAGCAAGTGTTTTCCTTATTGACATGATCATTTATTGTTTATTCATGCTCACTATAGCAGGGAAGACCTATTTTCCTCCAAAGAGGCTATTTATGCTGCTTTCTAATTTTCCATTTCAATGGCTTTATGACTTGTCCTTCAGGTCTGCAGAGTTTTCTCTGCTAAAGGAATTTTCCTCCTCATATAAGCAGAGAGGAACAACTTGAGAAAGAGTACAATGTAGATCTTTTTTTTTTCAATTACAGCAGGTTAAAAAAAAGCCCCAAAAAGCATGAGTGGGCCTTCTGTACTTCCTGCAGAAGTCCTGCTGGCCAGTCATTTAAACCTCAATGTAAAAAGGTTTAATGAAACTGGAAGGAGTAGGAATGCAAAGCCATCTCTAGAGAGCAATGGATTCAAAGCTTTTTGTAGCTGTTTTGCAGGTACAAGACAGGTCTGTGCTTGTTTGGACTTGGCAAGAGTGAAAGACCCCATGGACAGTCAGGCTGACTGACACTGTGGTTGAGGAATCCAGCTCCCTATCAAATGCTGACATAACTTGTTTCACTTTTTCAGCCAAGCCATTCCTGTAATTTCCCATGACAGCAAAGTGATACACATAAGAAAAATTAAAGATTATTTCCTTTCCTTCTGTGAGCTAGAAGAAAAGTCACCAAAGAAAACCTTGGGTGACTTTTAGAGCACACAATATCTGGATGGGTCCAAAATAATTAAAATTCTGGATGTTCAGAGAATTCATTACTGTTTTGCTTTGGTGGATTTTTAGTATTTCCTACAAAATAGGGCATTGTTCCACAGAGGGAAAGTAAAGAGCTTTTATTGAAAGCACTTTGTAAAGGTGACTAAGCTGTTTTGTAGCACACTGCTGGCTTTCTGTATGGAAAGTTAGGGCCAGATGCCTCTGTTATGAACTGTGCTGTCTGCAGCTTGGGGCATGGGGGACAAAAAGTCACAGCCACTACCCTCATCATCACAGCAGCCACCTCTTTGGTCTCTCATGTGCTGCAAAGATTTCTCAAGCTAGTTTTCATTACTCTGGCTGAAAAAACTTTTGGGCTGCTTAAGGATCTAGAAACTGGAAAACATAATGTGAATTTCTACTCTCCTCTGTCCTTTCACACATCACACAGAGAACTGAGAAGGCCACTCTGGTAGATCTCTACTCCACATGAAGTTTCAATAAGAACTACATTTATTTACTCTTTGCATGCTTTGTTAGCAGATGGGAAGCAGTCCATAAACAATATTTTTATCACAGAATAATATGTTTTGGAAGGGAACTTGTAACTCAGGAGGTCTTTAGACAAACCTCCTGCTTAAAATGGAGTCAGCTGTTAGGTTGAGTCAGCTTAATCAGAGCTTTATCTAGACAGGTCTTGAAAAATTCCAGAGAGGGACATTACTTCAATGCTTGAATGAAAAAGTCTTCTCTTGTATCTGACTTGAACCTCTCCTGATTTATTTATGACCATCTTCTTTTTTTGTTGTCCCATCCTACTCCTCAATAGAGAGCCTGGTGTTGTCTTCTCAGTTACCTTCTTGTAGATATTAGAAGATTTGTTCCCCCTAATTTTTCCTTCTCCACGCTTGCCACGGATATCCCAAAATGTTGCCAAGTATTCTCCTTTAAAGTGTCTCAAACCAGGACAATACTGAAGAAGTGTGTAGGCAATTTTCCTTCTTTAGTCATTGGTGCCACAGTCAAATAATGCCAAGGTTTTGGTTACTGTTATGTTATTATGTCTGTTTATTTCATAATTAGATATGTATTACAAATAAAATAATTCCCTCTGCCATATGATGTTAAGCAGTACTAGTGACCCACAAGTCTGTAGGCACTCATCAGTCCAGCTCAATTCCCATGTCTAGTCAGATGGAAGTTCTCTGTGATTCAGGCTTAACTTTTTAATATGCAGATGTTGTTGACTGAAGCTTCAGAGACAATGTTCCTCTGCCTCAGTAGCATACTGTAAATCTCACTGTTTATTTGAAAATGTGATGGGAGATGATACAGAATTACCCATTCACTCATGGGACATAACATCTGTAAAGGTCTGAAGACAATTTTACGAGCAAGACTATATTTCTGAAGATTTTGTTATAATTATTTCAGGAACAGGGTCTTGGCTCTCCACTCAAGAAATCTGTATATGAGTTAGGAGATGTGCTCTCAGTTCCCTGTTCTACTATGGATTTATTTTTAGACTGCAGAGGTAGAAATAACAGTGCTTTTATCTAATCTTTCCTTATAGACAAAGAAAGCAAGCAGGCATTTCCAGGGAATGATCAATTCCATCCTAAACCAGACACTGAGAACAGTTCAGCCCTATAAGTCACTCTTTTTGTTTAATGTCTCTTACAGGAAAACCTTATTTCCTAGATTAGGTGCACATACCTGCATTTTGGGCTTCTCAAGTTAGTTGAGATGAATTCCACTCTGAGTTTTTCTGAGCCTCAGTTCTTGGCTTTAAACTTGTCACTGTGTCTCAGGAGAGATTAACTGAAAGGATAAGAGCCTTAGGGATATTGAGGTATCCAGCACCATGTAGAGCTAGGGACTGTGGTTTAGTTACGTGTATGCATCCATTAAGGTATAGATAAAATAGCTGTGTGGGGTGAAAGCAGCACAAAGACTATGATGGAAGATCTGTAGCTGAGGTCCTTTCAGAAAAAGGCACAACACAGCTTCCAACTCCTTCCTCCAGATAAGAGCACAGAAAAGGTGGCACTCTCTCCATGCGGGTGAATCTGCCTCTCATCAGCAGCACTGTGCTAAAAAGGAGGAACCAAATTAATGAAACTCAGAAATTCACCTCAGCTTCCTCAGTTGCAAATCATGCTTTAAATTTTTATGTGGAATGGTGTGATGGGTATAATGTACGATTCCATTTCAGGTAATTACGTTCTCCCTGCTTAAAATTCTCACTATAGTTTCCACTGGGAAAATGATTCTTCATTTCTCCCTCCTGCACCCAGCTGGGTAGGTACTATTGCTGCCAGAAAGTGGCTGCTGTGTGCCACCCCTGTGCCCTCCACGTATATACATATACAAATTGTGGTGATGTTAGAATGAGCCCTGCATATGCAGACTTTTGTCCTGCCTGCAACTGAAATTGGTTGGAATTGCCTGGGTGTAGCTGAGAGCAATATCTGACCTGCAGTTTTCAAACCACAGGGGATGAAAGAGGCTGGGAAAAATCAGTGCTGTAGTCAGTCTTTGCATCCAGAGAACAACGCTTTATCAAGTATCCAGAATCATATAATTCTTCTTCCTTCCCCAGTAAAACAGATTAATACCATTTGATGGATTGTGAGACTGGATAATCTGGGGCCAGGTGAGGTAAAGCAACTTGATGTCTACCAGGCAGTGTGAACAGTCATGTGAATGCTTGCAGAGTAGTCTGGGCTTCTCGGGAAGCTAACAGACTCCCACATGGATTACGTGGTTCTACCAAAGGTGATTTAATTGGTCTGTTTTACTGGACAAACAACCTAGGAGAGCTCATGCAGTCACTGCCTGTTGGAGAAGGTAACAGCCAGAAACAAACAGGGAATAGCTTGTCTTAAAGCTCCAAACCAAGCTGGCAACAGTTTTTAGCTAGGCACTGAGACAATAGGAAGACATGGCTAAAAGCCAAGTGGATACCAGTTTTTCCCTCTTCTGCCAAATCACACACAGAGCAAGCCTTATTCTGTGGCCCTCAAGGCTAGTTCCACAATTCATTCGAGTTTAAAACTCCCTAGTCACACATGGGGTTTTGTTTTTTGTTGGTTTGGGGTTTGTTGTTTCGGTTTTTGGTTGTTTTTTCTTTTTGGGGGGGGATGGGGTGTGGACACACTATTTGATTGGGAGGTTTATTTATTTTTTTGGTTGGTTGGTTGGTTTTTTTTGTTTGTTTGGTTTTTTTGGTTGTTTTTTGTTTTTTTTGTTTTTTTTGTTTTTTTTTTTGTTTTTTTTTTTGTTTTTGTTTTTGTTTTTGTTTTGTTTTTTTTTTGTTTGCTTTGCTTTTTGACCTTCTATGTTTATATTCTCAGGCAGCTGCCACACTGTGATGTGTGCTAGCAGTCCTGGAGCCTGCTTCCTCTTGGCATGAAATGAGGCAAGACCCAGGTGTTCACTCTGCAGACTGTATTGCTTCATTCTTCTACATTCCTAGGATTGATCAGTTTCCCCCTTTTTTTTTTTCCTCTTTTTTCTTTTTCTTTTTGTTCTTTCCTTCTTTCTTTCTTTCTCTCTCTTGCTTCCTCTCTTTCTCTCTTGCTCTATTTCTTTCTGTCTCTCTCTTTCTCTCTCTCTTTCTTTTTCTCTCTTTCTTTCTCTCTTTCTCTTTCTTTCCTCTTTCTCTCTTTCTCCTTCTTTCTCTTTTTTTTTCTTAAATTCTCTTGCAAATGTTTCCTTCTCAAGATATATTTACATTTTATTCATGACTCTGTCAGGATTAATTTCAGCGCTTCACGCTGCCTGTGACTCCTCATGTATAATGAATGAAGCAGCAGCTGGTGCAGCTGACAGCCTGGGCACTCCAAGGGCATTTACACACCAGCATCATTGACAACTTCCTACCAGGAAGGATTTTAATACCCCTGCTGTCTGAAATGCACTTCTGGCCAGGGCATGATTTGGGAAAGAATTGTGGCATCTCTAAGCAGAAGGTACTTTCCAAATTACATTCTTGCTGTTTATCTATGTGCATTGATAACAGCAAAGCCTTTGGCTCCATCACTGTCTTAAGGCTGTAAGATGCTGAGTGTCTGGACTTGATTACCTTGGTGAAACCCTGTGGAATTACTTAGCCATCTCCTTACTGTAAGAAACTAATCCCGGATCTGGAGTAGCATACAGACACAGCCTCTGTTTCCCCTTTTTCATCACACAGAATAACTTCTTTATATTATAACTCTCCAGAGGCCAAGGATGCTTTTGCACTGAATAGGCTCTCAGAGAGTCAAAATCTCATCCCTGATTCTGCCACTGGATTCTTGAGTAGCCTTGGCATGTTGTTTCCTCTTGATATTTCCTGCTCTTCACATTGAAAATGTGGGCTAATATCTCTGTTTTCCTCTCAGTATTTTGCCTATTTAGATTAGAAGCATCTAATGTAGATGAATGTATTAGATGTTTGGATGGACCCTAACACTGACATCTTGATCTTCCTGGAAGTTTTTAAGTTGAGCCATATCAAGAGCAATTATAGTAAAAAAACATTGTTTTCTGGATTCCTAATTGAATTGCTACCTCAGCCATGTACAGCACTCACTTACAATCAAGCAAAAAAAGAACTGTAGAAGTTATCCCAAAAGTTAGTGTTTTGTCTCTTTTTTAAATGATGGAAAAATCAAGTTTGTGGTAATTTGGAAAAAGGCATTTCAGATTAATCGTTAAAGATATCAAAAGACAAAAATTTCTAGATGATCAAGTTTGCTTGTGTTTCAATATTTCTAGTTATTATGACTGCTTTAATTTTAACTCTGTAAATACTTTTAACATTTTGGCTTCTTTGCAATGTTTGGGTTGTAAAGCAACATGCAACACACCAGATTGTCATCTCAAAATTGAACTCTATTTTCAAATCATGTCAGGCAAAACCTCAGATGGCAGAACTCTCTTCTGTCTTCACATTCTCTTGTGAATACAGCTCACAAGGTAGGGATGCAGAATCCCTCTTAGCACCATGATTAAATATTATCTGTCTTCTGGTTCATAAAAGCCATGCTTCTTAGGAAAAAAAAAAAAAGCAGTGTTGAGTCTTATAAGATGGTGTCATTAAGATGTCTTCCAAAATACTGTGTAAATATTACAATCTTAGTTAATAATTAAATATCTAATTCCAGATAAATTGGACAGATTAGCTAGGTGAAAAACTACTCATCCGAGGACTAAGGTTTTATGCTCTGACTCTTGCTGACTGATTTTAACACTGACAATTTGACAAATGAAAGAGTTTGCTAATTTTTCACAGGTGGGGAAAATGAGGCCTATGATGTGCAGATGGTTTGTCATAGATTCAGTCACCGGAAAAACCAGGATCATCACTCGGAGGGATTTCTAGCCTGCAGCACTGCATACAGTCCAAGACATTTGGTTGGCATCAGCCACCTGAAATAAATAGTGAGGTGCCACATAGCACAGAGGACACATCTTCAGGATGGATTTTGCACAGAAAATGGTTCTGGCCCTTCACTCTGCCCACTCCTGCAGGAGAATGCAGGACCACTATTCCTTACAGTATTTGAACATGGGATGTTTTCCAGCTCATTTGTCCACTACTTTGTTAAAGCAGTTATATCCAGTTATTGTGACTTCCACTCTTTCTCCCTTCTCACAGTTCTTCTATTCTTGCATCTGCTTCTTTCTTCTTCCTTCTGCTAGTTGAAGACAATGCAAGATAAATTTTCCCTTTCACAAACCAGACATCTCTTCAGTCAAGAGGTTTAGATTCATTCAGATAAGCTGTCACTTATGTAATTCTTCTTTACTTTTCTGTTGTATCCTTGCAGTTTTGTAACCAAAACAGGTCTAAGAGAATTTATTAAACAGGAGAATTCAGGTGCTGGCAGCTCAGAAGACTCTATTTTCTTCTCTACAGATGCTAATTTTTTTGATCCAGAATGGTTGTGATCAGGACACTAACCAGACCTGATTCCCCATGCACCAAGTTGTTCACCCTTGTGATTATCAACTGCGGAGTAATTCCCCTTTTGTGACCCTTAACATGCTGGCTGTGGTCCAGGCTGTACTGTTAATACATTTAACACACAAATTCTAAAATACCCCCCATTCATCTGGGTACTGTATTCTTTATTGGCTGTCATAATGGTATGTGTTGTTGCTATGCATGGTTAAACGTCGAGGGACTGCTCTGCATTTCTGTGGATGTTGCTATTTTCTGTGCTGCGTTTCCTGCTATAGAAAAATCTAGATTCATAATTCCCAAACTTGTGAAACCAAGCTGTTATTTCCTCTTAGGGAAATAAAGCCAGTCACACACATCCTGACTCCCCCAAGACATTGAAAAGACTTATTTATGCATAATCCACTTCTTGGACCTTCATATCCTCCAACACAAGATATCTTTGTTTTTTCTTATTTCTGGTATCTGTCAATAACATGCCATTACAGAAAGCAATGAGACCCCAGCAGAGGAGTAAAAATGGCCCTAGAAGCTGAGAGGGCATGAGTGTAATGCAATTCTAACTTTCAAACTCTAACATTGCAAGGTCATGGTGCTGAGTGCCTCTGAGGACCTTCTTTGTATTGAATGTCTTCCTTATCCTACAGTAATTTATTTAGGTGTATTGGTATCGTAAAACCACAGATTATTTGGCTGTTTGATCCCAGCAGCAAGGAAATAAAATTGTTAATTTTCCTGTCATAAAAAATAATGTAAAATCTTGGGAATATTCGTTATAATATTTAGACACAACAACTTGTCAAGAGCACAGTGGATGTCTGGATTGTCCTTCCAGTACCTATCTGAGCTTAGGGAGAAGCATGGCTCAACCCCTGGTGTTATCTAGGCCATTAAACACTTCTTTGAGCAAGGAGAAGACAAGAAGACATGCCTGCTGGTCTCAGTTCTGATTCTGCTCCCATTTGCTCAGTTTGCTGTAGTGTTCAATGCAGGGCAGCTTATTCTTTTCTACCTTTGAAACAGCAGCTGAAGAAACTTGCTCACCGGTGGCAAGACAGTGATTGTCCCAAAGCTTAGCTAGAGGGGCTGAGCAAGCCTCTCATGTTGCTGGCAGGCAACCAACCAGACTTGCCTTGTGTAGTCTTGGAGGTTAAAAAGTTCTTTATTGTGCTCAAGGTAGCAGTAGGGACACGCACAGTGGTTTTTTCAGTCTAAAATCTTGGTTGCAAATCTCTTGAAGTGCCGCTGATGCATGGATCTGTGGTATTTTCTCAATCCAAGTCAATGAAGAATTCACAGAAAAATCCCTTGTTTTCCAATTAAATGGCCTGGTTTCATGCAGAGAAGAGTCAGAACCAAGAACAGAGAAAAACAAAATTCTAGTCCAAAGCCTGATTAGAAGAACGAGGCAATAGGAATGCTTCTGTAAACTGTACCTGAACTCTGCCCCATGCTCTACCAAAAAGCCAAGGTGATATTTGCCTTTGTCAGGAATGAATGATATCTTCATTTCAAGGCTTTTCTGGCAATAATTTGTAAATGTGAAAAATGCTGTAGTAAGGACTGTTAAGCCCCCCAGATAGTTCCAAGTCAGCAATGAGTTTCCAGGGACACTTTAGGAACTACATATTTCCCCATCTGAGTGAGTTTGTTGTTCTCCTGCTTCACATTAAGGAAAGAGGAAATGACATGTTGACTGATGAAAGAGTGTATCTTTTAGTGCTACTTCTAATTCTGTAGAATAACAGTTCCTCAGGAAGCAATCTAATTCCAGCTTGGAAACTGGATGCACGTGTATGGCTATATACTAGTATCTATTTTTAAAGTAACCTTTATTCTCAGTTTGCTAGCAATCTCTAATCCAAAATATTATAGATGAAGCAAATTTTATTCAGCAAGCAAATTGCTATAGTACTGAGATTGCTATAGTTCAGGATTTAAGAGTGTCAGAAAGGTTCCTGGGCACCTAGATCTAATTGTTCATACTGTTGCATTACTAGAAAGGGGCCTGGTGGGGGATTTGGCTTGTACACTCTCCTGGATGATCATCCAGGTGTTAGCAGAGGCTACAAGATTCTCTTAGTAGGTAGCCAGGATGAATCTACCCTGTTGAAAGGACGAGGGAATTCAGCAGTACAGCTGTACACCAGTCTGTAGCTGTTCTCGTCAGTGCTAAAGAGAGTACTGGCATAACTAATTTATGAACATGAGAAGCAAGATCTTTATATCTACAGACATAGCTGCTGATTTTTTTTCTTTTTCTTCTCCAGAGTAATGAGATTATTGCTGCATACAGGCTTTATTTGCTCTTACATATGAGATTCTAAATTCAGAATAATAAAATAGAAATAAGTGTAAGTAATCCTGAGGGCTGAGTGGCGAAAGAGATCAGAGGCATAGGAAGAATTTTGTTTCACTTTTCTTAAACTAGAGTCTAAATCCATAATTACTGAGGATCACTTTACCTGTGAAACATCTAAACATCTGACCAATACCCTCAAATCAACCATTTTCTGCAGAGTGCTTTTTATCCAGATCTTTAGTCTCAGTAACAGTTTATTGAGTGAAAGGAGACTGCAGGCAGTATTTCTGCAGTCAGTATTTAGAGTGCACTTGATTGCATTAGTACTTGTATATGGCGTGTTACATAAGCAGAAAATGATTAAAACACATTTGTTGAACTGTAACAACTGTTGTTCTTGCCAATAATAACAGCCACCATTATGCATGCGAAATGCAATCAGCCGCTGTGCTTCAGGGTGTCAGCTGATGGCTTCTGCTGCTGAAGGTGTGCAGGGGAGGGTCAGAAAGCAATTCTCTGTCCTTATTTATTGCCATAACTTAAGAGCTGAAGAAAGGCGGACATGATGAATGGCTGGTCCTACAGAGATTGGCACACTTTGCTCAGATCCAGGTTAAGTTTTCCTTGGTGCTTTGTCTATGTGACTAGCACCTACTAAGGACTTCCTTCTCTCTTTTTGCTTGCTGTGTCGTAAAGCATCTTTCAGAAAACTGGAGTTGCCTCTGACAGGCAGCCAGACCTAGTTTGTAGTATGCTGCAAAAGTCAGTGAATTAATAACAAAGGGTAACTGTTCATGGGGCAGAATTATGGAAGAAACTGGAGCAAGATTAATGTCAATATAGCCTTCAGTAAGCAGTTTCTCTTCCCTGAGCTGTCAGAACAGTAATTGTGTCTCTGATTAACCATTTTTTCCCAGAGCAACTGCTGGGAATATCCTAAGTGTGTACTGTCTCTTCCTATAAGGATAACGCCTGTAATAATGTCATGCAGGTCCACATACCCACCCTGCCACCCACCTTCTTCTCCAGGACTTTTCCAAGCCAGCCACCAAGGCAGGTCAGTCAGCACTTTTATTTCTCTGTGGATTGTGAAGAATAGTCACAGTCCTACTTTAACATACACCAGCACCAGGAAAGCTTCTGCCGCCTAATTCCAACTTTGCACCAGAAAAAGAGTGAGCAGACTCAGGCCAAGCAACTGTCTGCAAGTGATTAGAAGCAAATGGGATTTGGCAAACACCAAGTTGGCAGGAGGCCTTAGAGAGCAGCTCTTCATCAGTAGGTTCCCCACAGTGCTCTGAAGGGTCATTGTGTGTACTGGCGGGATTCTCATGTTTTCTTGCTTCCTCCTTCCCAGAGGCGTTCTGGGGAGGAAGATTATTCTCTGCCACATAATCACCTCTCCCCTCCCTCTGCCCACAGTGCACCCTTCCTTCACAGGTTTGTTTATCATACTGAGCCATGATGAAGGGTTTTGCTGTGCTGTTTCTCCTCTGCCCCCCTTTGTCTCCTTACATAAATTTTTGTTGCAGAAGCAGAGCCTCGAGAGATTTTTGATCAGTGAAATGCTCAGGATTTCATTAATTGCTTCTGCATTTAATAGGATGCTAGTAAGGAACTGAGTGAATACTAATGGAGTGCTGGAGGACGAGGTCTTGCTTCAGGTTTAGCCTCACAGATATCTCAGGCACTGGCAGGAAAAGTCTATAATTCATTGCTGTGATAGAGGCATGTTCCTTTACTGAAAGAAGGAGGTAGATGCTCAGGAAGCTATGGAGTCTGGGGTGGTTCAGCCTTTTTTGGCCATTTTCTTCAAGCTGTAACTGATCTAAGCACATTTTGCTGGCTGTCTAGGCAAGGGCATTTGTCATATTGGGGGTGTATGGTGCATCTGGAGACTATCAGATCAGACACATAACCACTATGCCTAAATTTTTATATTCCATGCATCTTAGGAGTTAGAAATATTTAGAGGTGTAAGTTCAATCAGAAAAAATATTAGCATGGGGGCTTTGGTGAAATTTGTGTCATTTGTTTCTGAACTTTGTTAAATTATTGATGGTCATGATTGTTTTTTAACATTAGCATTCAACAGAAAGATTTCCATGGCTGAGATGCAACTCTCTGTATTCCTTCTCAACTCCCTGAAGCCTAGCTTTGGCGGCTGAGGCTGTCCTGGGTCAGGATCATGCAGGTGGAGTTGTGCATACCAGACCTGACTGCCAAATACATTTGTATTGCAGTTCCTCTGTGCTGGAAGTGCATAAGTTATCCATGGGTGTAGGTGTGAACACGCACTTATCTCTGCTAACAAAATTCCAGAGGTTGTCAATCAATCTTTGGGGAGTTTATCTTGTTCATACATTAAACTGTCTGGTGAATTATCAGAGCCTGGTTTTGCATGCTTCAGCTGCACATGAGAAACACATTGAGCAAATTCCTAATGAACTGATTACTTAGCTTAGCATCTAAACTGCCACATTTAACATCCTTCAACCCTCATAAACATATTGAACTACTAAAGGGATTATGGCTGCCAGGTTTGCTGTGACATTACTATAAATTAACCTAAGAATTTAATCAAAGATATCACCAGAAGCAAAATAACAGAATGAGGTGTTGAGATGATAAGTATTTAACTCAGAGCAAAAACAAATTTTTGTACTGAGAGCTCATTTTCAAGAAGGTTTATTGTAAGCAAATGCAAAGCACACAGGTGCAATATTTCCCCTACATACATATGCAATGTTACATACTGTGTTTGGAAATTTTTTAGCACATTTTCAGATTGCTTTTTTCAAATTTTCAAACATCTTGTTTCAAAGTCAGCAATGAAGGGAAAACCAGTGGGCTCTTTGAAATCAACAGTAAAAATTTCACAGACCCTGGGTATTTCAAACCTTAGTGTTATTTTTACATCTATAGGAAAAAAAAAGATTCATCAATTTCCATCCATTGAAATCTCCTCCACAAACCTCCACAAATCTAGGGCTATAGAGGCAACACCTTCCCTGAGTGGCTGTGTTTTCACAGGAACTGAGGTCGCATGGTTGTCCCTCTTCATATTCTGGACATCAGGCCTGTGGTCAGAGCTGAAAAGCTGTTGCAAGTGTGTTTCCTGATCTCTCAAATGTCAGGACTACATCTTCACCAGCTATTCACAGAGCCCAGTAAAGGTGTATTTAGGGCATACTTTTCTCTCCCTTATGGAGCTCTACTGTCTTCTACCTTACATGATGCATCACTAGATTTTACCAGAGAGAGAGGTAGGAGGTGAAAAGCATAGAAAAGGACCTCACCTTCAGTTCCCACTAGGTGCCATGATTATTTGCCCCACATCCAATCCACATTGCCATCCTCCATTATTCTACTTTTACCCTTCAAGACATGAGTTATGGCAATGAAAATTAATTGTTACAGGCATTTCTTAACTTCTGGGAAAATTTGCTTTCAGTTTTTCCCCTTTTAGTTTATATAAATTTATTGTTTCAGGGCACAGATTTATTGTTCTTAGTTGTAGACAGAAAACATCAGCATTTCTAGAAACTGAACCACCAAATGTCACGCTGAATGACCAGAAAATGTTAAAACAACTGTGAGCACTCTCAAAAATCTTTGTTAGGAAAGTTGCTGAGCAGCACCTGAGAACTCATTGTCACAGACATGTAATTCACCATCTTGGACTCAGGTGTCTAGAACATTATTTAACTCAAACTAAGCAACCACATATAGTCTTTCTGAAGCTTATCCTTTTTCACAGAAGGTTACTGGGAAAGATAAGTAACTCTTAGCGCAGTTGTCTACTGAATTAGAAGCTCTTCTGTAAGTTCCATCATCTTTCATCAAATCCCATTGATAAAGTTGCTTTCCTATTAGCACCTGATACAATAAAGTATTTTCACATATCATATCTCCTTTATTGCTTTTGCCATCTGACCTCCCTTTCTAATGTCCTTGTGTCCGTGTTATGTGTTTATCTCTGTGAGCAAAAGGTAGGATGCTCTGTGGACAATAAAATTCTACAAAGCATCCACATAATCCACAAGAACTAGTGAACTGAATCTTACCCTAGGCAACAAAGTTTCTTTGTGAAAGGTTTTATTTGTGAAAGAGTTAAAGTGAGTTAAATATTAATTTCTCTGTTTGTGTCCATTAGGACTGATCTGAATCTTGATGAACATTGGAGGGTTAACAGATGCTTCATTGATGTGTATTGTACCTGTTCCTTTCAATCACTAATGTATAAATTGTAGAGAATAAATGGAAATGAATCAAAGTAGAAATATGGGTCTACAAAAAAAGTTGTGTTGCTTAGTAACATAGACCCTGTGCCTGCCAGACGTTGATCATGAACCCCACGCTCTGTGTGTCATTTGAGTCAGGAGATAACTATTATCAAGGGTTTGCATGAAGTTTATCAGGCAGTAGCATGAGCTGGTTAAATGGCTGGTAACAGATGTTACTGGCTCCTACATCCTCCTCTCTTGAGCCATTCCCTCCAGAAAGCTCCTTTCTGTAGAGTATGATTATTTCTTATTTCTACTGTGTTATACACACCATTAATCTTCCTTCCTTTCCTAGTTATTGCTGTCACCTCCTTTCGTAGCCCGAAGGGACTTAGAACTGACAAACAAGAAAACTCCTGTCCTGTAATCTGCTGACAGTACAGCATATCTGTTTCTAGCACAGCAGCTTCAGGGGCTGTTCTTCCTCATGGACATCAACTGAGGAAGATTAAGAGTAAGAAATTCCCTCCTAACTCATCAGATAGGAAGCGGTGGAAGAAACAAAAATTTATACACATAGAAGTAGATACTGTCTGTAGTGGAAGTAGTTTCTTGCATGTTGAGTTGCTGAGTGTGTTTTTAGCCTTGACTCATGGACTCAGATATTTATTTGAAGTTTCCAAAGGGATGTAAAGTAGAGCTCTAGAAGTTGTGAGAGCCTGAGATAGGTGGAAGAAGGTGGAAACTTTTATTCAACCTGTAACTATGCTTTTATTTTCTCCACATACTCCCAACAGATGTTAATATATCATGAATGAAAAGCAATAATCGTCTGGGAGGTGGGAATAGTAATATTATGCTATATGACATAAAAGGTTGGCTTAAAGTAGGTAGTGAGAGACCAAGGTAAGGTGAGGAAATGTGAAGAAAGTAGAAAATTAGATACATCTTGTTAGATACAACTCAGAGAGGTGTACAGGGGCCAGCAGTCACAGCAAGACCCATCAAAGGGCAGCTGTCGATGTGACCAGGAGCAGAAAGAAGAATTTCTGTGTTTTATAAACTGAAAGGGATTTTTTTTTTTTGCTATTGGCATACATTACTTCACTGTCCCATGTCCTTTATATGCATGTGCTGATGCAACTTCTTCTGAAACGTGTGTCATCTTCCAGGGGTTTATGAGCATCTGTGGTTACTGAGAGTAGCTGCTACTAATTTAGGCAATGCACTCCAAGAAGTTCCCCGGGTTTCAATAGAGAAGGCACAGGAGCAAAATCAACATATTGGCAGCTGCTCTGTTAATTTATGCTTTCTTGAAGAGAGATGCAACTTAAGCTTGCTGGATGCTGCCTTTGCATGAAAAAAATGCAACATTGCAGCAACAGTAATCTTGTGATTAATTTTAGAAAACATATCTGTAATTATTTTTTAAGTGTTTTCCATCTCCCTTTGTTTTTCTGCATTTCTCCATGTGCATCATCTCTCTCCCATCTGAGAGCACAGCGGATGATAGCCCAGTGATACCTTACTGAGGTACTAGGGAGTGTCACTGCTGTTTAGGCAAAATGTATTTTTCTATATGTTTAGTCTAGAAACACTGTGTACTGTATATATTTCCTATGCTTATTACACCTGCTTCTTGTCAAAAGCCAGAAAAAGGTAGAAATATGCTTGCTCTCTATAAAAGTGGATGTTTTGCTTGGATGAATGCTAATCAAATGATTACATTCAGGCCAAGTTTCTCTTCAATGCTTCAGCAGAGTGTTATGACCCAGCTACAAGGGATTACTAATCAACAGGTTTTGGATGAAAATCAGGTAACTGAAGACCTCTTTTGACTAAAGATTATTAGGCATTATATTGCTAATTATGACCAATGGGATTATATACTTAGAAATCCTTTCCATACTAAAGCATGCTGCATCACATTGTTTTGGCACTTCAGTGCAGACAGGCAAACTGAGACCTGGAAAACCTCCACAATCTCCTGGAAAATAAGTTTTGCTTTTAATCTAGACAAGAGCTTAGTTAGGCAGTGGTACATGAATTGACACATCAAAGACCCTAGGATGGTCGTTCCATACGGAAAAATGCCCTACAAACATGATCAGACTAACTCAGGACTGGGCTGGGAGCAGTGCCACTAGTCTAGCACAGTGCTTTATTTGGCCAAATACTCTTATAAACCCAGGCACATTAGCCCATGCAAAGCACTATGTTAGCCTAATTCTTGAGCCTGACCTTGGCATTCCGCTTGGTTTCTGAAAGGCATTGCTGTCCTAAACAGAGCTGAAGGGCTCAAAAGACCCTGTAGTCCCACCAGACACTCTTTTTTGAAAAACAGTTATTGAAATTTAACCTTAAAAAAAATTTAAATATCTAAAAAATTGTGATTAAAAAGACGAATGGAATGTGTATGCTTCTGCTGGGGCAGAGAGACCAGGCCATTTTTAAGAGTTCTCTACAGAAATATTTGCTCTTTCAGGCTTGTCAACATGACACAAACACTCTATCTGTCAATCATCACTTCAAATTTTCTTTCATTGGAAGTCAGTGGTACTGTTCCAGTCTGTTTCTGATGAATTGATGAAATCACAGATGTCAAGTGAATTTCTGTACGCACTGACATTGACACCAGAAAGAATCTAGGCTGACAGAGGCAGAGAAGACAGAAAGTAAAATGGGCAGAGATACTGCATTGTTCTGCTGTAGATGTCAAAGAGTTATTTGCTTTAAAAACTCTATGCCAACCAATAAAAGTAGTAACATTCCCAAGCAAGGCATATGGGAAAAAGGCCTGTGATATTTTGCTGAATCTCTGAAGGGCAGAGTCTGTGGGATCTTATCCTCTGTAGAGCAGGCTGTGGCACTCCTTGCCATTGGTCCATCAAATACAAACCACATCTTTTGTCTCAGAAAGTTCTTCATTTGTAAGCATTTGGGTGTTCCAAGAATATTCTAGAGAAATGTTGCTAAATGCCTGCTCTGTTCCTCCATAAACATTTTGGCCACTATCAGAGACAGAAAATGGATGAGGTGGCTCTTTCATTTGGTCCTTTCATCTAAGCCAGGATACAAGGTTTAACTTTCATATGTCCATTAGCTCCTAAGATGCTCAGTTTGCCATCTGACATAGCGCTGCTCAGATAAAATTGTAGGCTATCCAGAAGAGTCAGTTATTAAAATGATCTCTTATCATTATTGTTTTCTGATACAGGTGATGTAAACTATGCTGCTGGTGTTATGAAAAAGTTTATTATCCATGTTTTTATCTCTAGAGTAAAACAGTAGTTTAGAGCATTAAATAGCAGGTTAGGAAGCTAGGTATTAGTTTCAGATATGTTACTGGTTTCTAATACAGCCCCAAGCAAAATATTTCTCTGTGCTTTTTCTTCTGTAAAATGATAATGGTGACAGAGATCTGTGAAGCCATTTGGCCATATAAAAATGGAAAGCACTGTTTGATAGCTTAGAGCTTGTTATTATCACCATGCAGAATGCAGGACCAGCAAAATTAAAGCATCATGAAATGCCTGCTGTCCTCATTTATATAACTTATTCCATGAACTCCAGAGCACTTCCATCTCAACATACAGATGGAATTAAGTTAGAAAAGATGAACCTTCCATATCTCTCTGGGGTTCTGGATCAAAATGGTACAGAAGGCCCAGGAAATCATAGCAAGGCTTTTTGACTTTGTTCCTGTGGGATACTATCATAATTCAGCCAGTGTCACCCAGGAGTCTGTAGGTCAATGTAGCCAACCACAGAATCATAGAATTGTTAGGGTTGGAAGGGACCTCTGGAGATCATCCAGTCCAACTCCCCTTCGAAGGCAGGGTCACTTAGAGCACGCTACGTAGGACCATGGCCAGGTGGATTTTTAATATCTCCAGAGAGAGAGACTCCACAATGTCCCTGGGCAGCCTGTGCCAGTGCTCTGACACTCAATGTAAAGAAATTCTTCCTGTGTTGAGGTGGAACTTCTTGTGTTATGGCCTTTGCTCCTTGTCCTGTCACTGGGCACCACTGAGAAGAGTCTGGCACCATCCTCTTGGCATCTGCCTTTGAGATATTTATTTGTGCTAATGAGATCCCCTCCCAGTCTTCTCTTCTCCAGACTGAACAGGCCCAAGTCCTGCAGTCTCTCCTCCCAAATGAGATGTTCCAGGCCTTTAATCATCTTTGTGGCCCTTGTCACAAAGCTCCTTGTCTTTCTTTTACTGGGGAGCACAGAACTGAACACAGTATTCCAGATGTGGCCTCACTATGTCCAAGTAGAGAGGGAGGATCAGCTCCCTCAACCTGCTGGCCACACTCTTCCCAATGCATCCCAGGATACCACTGGCTCTCCTGGCAGCAAGGACACACTGCTGGCTCATAGCCAACTTGTCATCCACCAGGAAACCCAGGTCCTTCTCCACAGAGCTGCTCTCCAGTTGGTCACGCCCCAGCCTGTGCTGGCATTTGGGGTTATTCCTTCCCAGGTGCAGGACCCTACACTTGCCCTCACTGAACTTCATTAGGTGTTTGTTTGCCCAATTCTCCTGCCTATCATGATCCTGCTGAATGGCAGCACAGCCATCAGGATACTCAGCCACTCCCCCAGTTTGATATCACCAGCAAACTTGCTCAAGGTACATTCTATCCTTTTTTCCAGAGCATTGATAAACAAGTAGTGTAAGGCTGGACCTAGTACTGATCCCTGGGGAAAACCACTGACTAAAGGCCTCCAACTGGATTCCACTCCACTGATCATGACCCTCCGAGCTCTGCCATTGAACCATTTCTTGATCCACCTCACTGCCCATTCATCTAACCCACATTTCCTGAGCTTATCTAAGAGGATGTTGTAGGACATTGTCAAAAGCCTTGCTGAAGTCAAAGTAGAAAACAGCCACTGCTCTCCCCTCATCAACCCGTCCTGCCATGCCATCACAGAAGGCTATCAGAATGGTCAAGCATGATTTCCCCTTGATGAATTTGTGCTGATGACTCCTGATGACCTTCTTTTCTACTGCATGCCTGGTGATGACCTCCAGAATGATCTGTTCCACCACCTTTCCAGGGATGGAGGTGAGGCTGACTGGCCAATAGTTTTCTGGGTCCTCCTTCGTGCCCTTTTTGAAGACTGGACTAACATTAGCCTTCCTCCAGTCAGACATTTCTCCCACTCTCAATGATTTTTCAAAGATGATGAAGACTGGCATAGCACAAAGATCTTTCAGCTCCCTCAGCACCCATGTGTGTATCCCATGAAGGCCATGGATTTTGGCCTCATGACTGCCCTTAGATTTCTAGTTCTTGTTTATTCTCCATGCTGTGTGTGTTGGTGTACAAGCACTTTAGAGTGGTAATCAAGCATCCAGGTTCCTCAGACGGTGTGTGAGGGGATTCACCATAGCCATAAACACCCTTGATGTGGTCAGCCCTTTGAGCCTCATCTTGAAAGAAAGCCAGGGAGTATCTGTCACTGTCCTTGTTGGCCTGGCTTACTCCCCAGGAGGAAGAAGTGACATGAACATTGCTACTTCAGACCCCACCCCTCAAGTTCAAACCAAAACTACCAGCCAAAAGGGGAAAGCTGATCTTCACCTCGATATCTCCCTAGCAGCCCAGCTTCCTCTGCCGATACAGGCAGCACTGCTGCTCTAAGTCCCCAGAGCTTTCTTTCATCTCAGTCACTTCAGGGACTGAGTTCTCTCTTGTATTTTCTGTAACTTCCAGGCATCTCTGCTTCATTCTTTTCATAGCAATTGTTTCTATTTGTAGTGTGATGTTCCTTTTGGGCCAATGAGTCTGTTTAATGAGAAGATAATCTTGTTTCTTCATAAGGAAAAATTACTCAGCATTACAGTTTATCCACAGAGCAAACAGATTGTCAAATAAAATAGCATATTATGCCCTAAATAATTAAATAACCACAGAGATATTTGTCATTCTGCCATTCAACAGACTGGTGTCGGTTGAGAAGGCAGATATCTTATTCCAAATGATGTTGGCTTCTCTTTCAAAGTGAAGTTACAGAAGAAAAGCAATTGTCAAAATGGCAGAGCAGCGTTCCATATTTTTCTCTCTGTGACTTCCTGAGCAAATTTGTTCCATTTATATGTTCCACAATGATTTTTCTAAATGCCAGCACTGCTACATCAGACTTAAGAAATTGCACCAAGATTCCTCTGTTTCTTTTTGGTTATTATCAGAGAAGGTAGCTTGATCACTATTTAGCTGACAGGTTTGTTGATGAATAAAACAGAATAGGAATTTGCTCACTTCTCATAACAATAGTGGCTCAGATAGCTGAGCATAGTGGTGGTGGGGGTTTTCTGTTGTTGGTTTCTTTGGTTTGGTTTTCGGTTTTTTTGGTTTTGTTGGTTTTGGTTTTGGTTTTGGTTTTGGTTTTGGTTTTGGTTTTGGTTTTGGTTTTGGTTTTGGTTTTGGTTCTGGTTTTGGTTTTGGTTTTGGAGGGAGGGAGTTGGTTTCTTTCGTCAGCGGTGTGCCAGCAGCAGTGGAAGATAGGAGTGGTAGAAGGAATAAAATGCTTCTTCCATAATAATGCATATTATTGCTTCAATGAATAAAAAGTTGGGATGGCAGAGATATTTATTTGGCTCATTGCACAGTAAATAGATAAACTGGACAATAGTGAGTGTTTGGAATTTAATGCAAGAAGATGCTGTTCTAAATATTCAGTAAGATATTTAAATATTGATAATGCTTAGAAAGTGTCTGTGTTACTCATGTAGATTTGAAAAGATGCCAAACCTGTATGTGAGCATGTGTTTATGTTGTTCCCTGCTCCTGGTAGATTTTCCTTCTCAATCTTTCATGTCTTTCATTTACAGTAACAGGTTTCAATTCAATCCCTGTTTTGATTTGCTGCCTTGCAAGCCATCATAACCAGAAGCACTTGGTGTGTCCCACTGGAAGGAGGGACTGTGAGGCTGTGATATACCCAGCATGTGTTTTTTCATTCGTGTCAAGTTGTGAGCTATATGACCTTAAAACTGCACGTACACACGCACACACACCACAGTTGTAGACACTCTAGCTAAAGTAATATTTAGAAGTGTACAAAATGTATAAGCACCAACTTTCTATCGCTCCCAGAACTGTGGACATAACTAAATCAACTGGCTTCACAGGCATAAGAGATACAAAAAATTGTAGCAATAAAGATTTTATTACTCTAAAGTATTTCTAGAATAACCTTTTCCCCTCTCTCTTAAAAGGGAAGTAAATGGAATACGTGATAGTGTGGCAAGAGAGTTTTATAGACATGCTTGAGTAAGGCAACCATTTCAAAGTCATGCCAATTAAAGGCCAGCTCCTGCTGCCATTACTCATTTGTACAGTCCTAATAACTTTGATACAATGATATGCTTGAGCAATTTGAGCAGGATTTAGTACAAAATATTAATTTCAGAATGGTTTATTGGAAATTAGAAGGCTTTGTCTATGCTATAAATAATATTTTGGGCTATGAAAAATGAATTGACATTTTAACATCTAATTCACATTGCTAAAATAATGGACACTTTTCAGACTACTTGTTTATTTCTTCCCTTCTGTCTGCTGGGCCTGAAAGTGGACCACTCTGCTTTACTTTGCATTTTCAATCAATATCACTTTCCTGTTTCCAGTTAAATTATGGAAAGCTTGAAAGTCAGAGTAGTTACTTTCATCAGCTTCTTTTCACGACTCTGTTTGCTCTTCATCTTGATATTGAAATATTTTCCAATAAACCCCAGACACAGGACATCTGTTTTGAACAAACCTTTCCCTTGAGACTTTGTCTGTCCTTTGTAAAAAGCCTGTTGTTGGTCCCTGGTTTGTCTTTCTGATGTCATCACCAGTAAGGCAAATAATAAGGGACAGCACATTGTCCATCTCCAGCTCTGAGACTGCTGAGAGCTGATTTGGTCCCCACAGGGATTAAATGGTCCCTGGGATCCCAGAAACAGCAACCTATGGCATGATCCAGCCACATGTTCTAATCATCAGGCTGCCTTGGAGCTTCTCCTGCTTAGCCTCCTAGTTGTGGAGGCTCAAATAGAGACCACAGAGCTGACATAGAGTTTTCCGAAGAACATCTCTGCTGTGCTCTTGGCTCCCTGAGAATAATGGCACAGCTGCAATGCCATGGCAAAGAAGAGATTTCAGGCAGCTGGGGGAAAGTTTCAATGAACTGCTTCTCTGTGTTTCATTTTCCCAGTGAGAAACTGATTTGTGACTAGGTCTCAGAACAACTATGGTAATGAAAACACTGATAGTAATGACAATAACAATTGGCGCTTAGCAATTCCTGTATCCAAGCACTTCCAACAAATCCAAGGCTGACATTCCTCAATCAATATGCACAAATGTTTAAATGAAGAATCCCATAATTGGTTTTCCTGTCTCATCCTTCTTAACCCATCGAGCTGCCGTGCCACCATTTCCTGTTATCAGACACTTGCCAGTCATAAGCAATCAGTCAGGTACTTCACAATTAGAAGGGAAAAAACACGCAATTTCTTTGTGTTGGTACCAGATGTTTAAAGCCAAGAACAGGATAAGCCAGAAAAATGCTCCACCCTCACAGTGCTGCAAGTCAGTCTCCTGTAGCATAGCTTGTTGTCTTGGCTCTGCCTTGTAATTTTCTGCAATAATACAAGAGTGAGAGTTACTGCTACTGCTGTCTTTGCCTTTGAATAGGAGCTGGATTATTCTGTGCATTCACTTTGCTTAGAAGGATTTGGTGCTGAGATCCTTCAGAACAAGCTTGTTAGAAAAGCAAGAAAATAATGTCAGAGGCATTTTCTTTCACAAGGAAAAAAATCACTAGTGTAAAGAAGGAAGCAGTTAGTCCCAGAAGTATCAGCATGGGCAACTAACCCTCTCCAAAGCAATTGTTGGGCAGAGTATTTGTTGTACTTTATCAGGCTGACACTAGGGGTTTTCTTTTGAGCAATTTTCCATCTGCACAGGTGAGTAACAGAGATTAGAGTTAAGTGTCTGGTCTGTGTAATTGAATCTGTGCTACTTATCAGCACTACTGAGAGCTCTCAGTTGCAACTGAAGGCCTGTTGCCTGTGCTCTGGTTCACATGCAGAGACAGAGCCAATGTTTCAGAGCTTTCAGTCTACTTACCCAAGGCAAAAGAGGGATGGGAGCAGAGAGTGGTCCAGAGCAGCGGTGAGCACAATGGACGGATGAATAGCAAAGAAGAGAAGAGGCCCAGATCTCATGACAGTTGTGATGACCTCACATTAGAGCATGACACATTTTGTGGCTTGATGGTGTCCATCACTGTGTCATATTTTCCACAATGAAACTCCAAACCATAAAGAACTTGGGAGTCTGTGTCAGTTTACCCAGATAAGGTAACTGGGAGAGCTGCTGTGAAAGAGCAGCATATTAATTTACCTTCTTTGGTCTTTCTAGGATAAAATACAGCCCATTTCCAGATGTCTGGAACTGCTACACCTGAAGTTAAAAAACCTGAAAGCTTATTGAATCTCAACCAAATGCTACCCATGCCTGTTTTGGATAATCTCCATGGTCCTAAAAATTTTATTTTTTTTTAAATTATGGGAATGTGGAAAGGGTGAATGAGATTAAAATATTTGTAGTTTATTGCAGAAACTACATACTGAGCAGCAGTATTTAACATCTCGTTTTTTGTGTGATAAATTAAACATTTTTGTTTTACTGTTTTTCTTGGGGTTAAGATGCACTGTTTCTGTCCCTCCAGACATGAAACATTTTACCTTGATATTTTTTATCTTTCCCTGACTCCTTTTGTAAACTTTTTTTTTTTTTTAAATAATCTAGCATGCTTAAAGAGAAAAGAGAAGAAAACTTGCCATGTGGGTGTTGACAGGTTGCTTGTTGCTCATTTGAATAAATGCAATCAATAGTGCAAAACTATCTCTCAGAGCCTGGGTGAGAGAGCATCACTGTTTGAGAGGAAACCTGAAGTGAAAGCAGTTCCCCTCCAAGCGAGTGTGTCCTGTAGTGTGTCCCAAAGCATACACCAAGCTCTAAACTCATTAAGAGATGGTATATTAATAAGGATTAAATAAGGATGGAGAAACTCTTTGTGTTCTCTTCCCTTTGCACAATGTTGCAAAACTTTTAGCATCTCCACATCCTGAACCTGGCTCTTATCTAAATTCCTTGGGAAGAACAACGACAGAGATCATTGCTAAGTGGATTGGGTGAAATGTTATTTAGTATCCTCTGTAGCCAAGGCTGAAGTTTTAGAGGGATCAGAGGGCTTCAGGGAATTCTTTGAGAAATTAATTTGTCAGCCATCAACTGCTAAGGTGAGTGCACACTGTTACACAGGTACATCACAGGCAGAGAACAGATAGATGAGTCCTTTGCATCTCTATAGAATACAGAATTTAAAACCCATGCCCAGGGATGCTTGAAAACAGGGAGATATTCTGGTTACTTCTCTGGAACAGTCAGCCTATAGCACGCTGCTGTACTGCACATCTGCTGGCAGCAAAGTGAAACAATGTGAGCTCCATTTGCTGAAACACACTCACAGGTGCTACTGGCATAGCGATCCAACTCTGTTTGGATTAGTAGCCTGGGGAGTCAAGTAGTGCTGTGGAAATGCCATATCTGAAGAATGAGACAGGAGGAAGAAGTCAGAGGAAAACTGGGGAATATTAACAGCTTTAGAAAGGGCTCCCACCTGAAGTCCCACTCCTTCTGGAAGTTAATCCAACTCATTGGAGCGTAACACTATTCACAGTACTAAAAAATCATGCTGCCAAGGACTATTGAGCATTTCTTCAGTAAAAATAGGCATTTTTACATAAGGTAATAAAACATGATCATTGTACTCAACTTAAAAATTATTACATTGACAATGAAGGTAATCATATTCACTTTTTCTGAAATAGAGGACTTCCAATTTTGTGTGTGCGTGGTTTTGGTAAATGCTGCTGGTTTGGTGGTTCAGCAAGAGACCTGTCTGTAAATATTCTGGAAAAGCATAGGTTTTCATCTTTTCTGGGAATAATATGCAGTAAACAAGATACAACTCAATGAGAGACACTTGAGAAAAATATATATGGCTGTCTTAAGCACTGTGAATAGTACTGCCGAGGGGATGGACTATGTGGACATCAGGTGTGAACCAGTGTAGCTGTTCTTTTGTTCCAATTGGCCAAAATAGGAAGAAGCAGCTTCTCCCCCAGAGCACCTCCTAGTTGTAACAGTCAAATTAATTTTTAAAAACTTGTTGAATGGGGCTTTGAGAAATATGTTTATTACCTCCCTATTTCTCAATTATCTTCCATTATCTCTGCACACTGCAGGTAGGGTGTATCTGAATCCGGTGTACCAGACTATGCTCTCGGGCATTTTGAAATCCCATGAAAATAGTTTTCACAGGAGATATTGAGTTTATTTTTAAAGAGCTTACTGTGAAAATGCAATGCAGATGATTCATATAGTTGGTGGTAAATGCTGACAGGAAAATAATTGTTTGTGTAAAGACAGGAACTTTCCACTAAGGGAAAACTACTATGACTTCGACATTTTTCTTCTGTCTCCCTCGGCACACTAGCAGGGCTTGGCATTTTTCTTGACAGGTTTCAATGCTTTTGGCAAACACCGATCAACTAAAAATTATGTTGTCACTTAGAGGTTGGTACGACAGAAAATCATTGCTCTTTTATTTTTAGGGAAAACCAATGCAAGGGAAATTAAATTATTTCCCTAAGGTCAAGGGAAAAGGCAGGAGTGAATGAAAGAATCTCAATTAAAATATAACTCTGAAACAGCTCCTAGTGTTTTGAAATGTGTTTTCTGAATATCCAAACCCAAATGGTACAGAAGGTCAGGAGATCTGTGGAGTGGGATCTGCTTTCAGAAGGCCAGTCTGGGTTTCTCCTTTCTTTCCTTACATGGGGCTGGTAACTCTTAGAACCTCAGAAATCTAACTGCCAACATTTTTCCAGTGTTTCCACCAGGGATTTCAGCTGTGATGAACCAGCTGAAACATTCTGTTGTTGAGAAATTTTGTCAAAACACCTCCCAGAGGCTTTGGGCCAGTCAGTTTGCATGGTGCTGTAGTCATATGAGGCTCAGTCCCCACGCTGAAGAGTGAATGGAAGAGCTCACTTGAAGAATTTGAAAAAGCATCTTCTCCACCTCCTATCAGAAACATGCTAACAAGGATTGACAATATCCATACAGATCAAATTCAAGGTCAGTAACTGCAAGTGGGTGGTTCCTGTGGGCTGTCTTGAAGAACAGTAAAGAAGCTTTTTCCCAGATGGCATGCTGAGCAAACTGCCTCTCACAACTTTAAGGCTGGTGAGTTTGGAATTTTATGTGGTATTGAAGTTTATGGCTCTGGACAAGAAACAGCATCATGAATGAGCAGACAAGTGATGCTGGTGTGCCTTCAGGGAGGAGTAACAGCACTGCAGGTCAGATTTACAGCATTTATGATATGACATTAAAGAAAGATAATTGAGCTATGAAGCTAGAAATCATCAGCTCTTTTGCTTCTTGAAGAGAATTTTAGTGCTGCTGAAAGTAGCAGATTGGCAGTCCCTAAGTCTGGAGTCAAAGGGCAGGTACTTCATGAACAGCAGCAATATGTTCTTGCTCTCTCTGAAGACTTCTAGGGAAATGAGACTGCTTACTTACAGTCATTTCCAGTTTCTTTGTTTGCTATCGAGACTGCCTTCACGGTAGTCCTTTTTAGTGTTGATATTTGTGTGTGCATGCAGTGCATTAGCTGAATCCAGGCCTGCTCTAATACCCACTGGCATGGATGGACAACTCTTCACCGGTATAAAGGAAATTTGTCTGGAGGTCTGTGAATGATGACGAGAATCCTTCGACTTACGGCCTCTAAAAACATCCATGTGAGAGCATCGTCACCAGCTGTGATTGCTGTCTCCTGGAGGACCCATAGCCCTAGCATCCCCCTGGCCTCCTATCAGGTCCACCAGAATGATTGCCGCTTTCAATTGTAAATCATCTCATCACATGCCTCCTAATCTCACTCAAACGATTGCAGCTGATGTCTACACAACACTAAATACCATGAACAGACTACAAACCAATAATGCTAATTCCTGAAAGTCTTGACCTTTCTGGAAATGCCAGTAATAGATGGCAGATTCCAAGTGCCTTGAGCATATTTTCTACCTCCAGCTATTTCCCTAGATATGTGTGGGACACACATATCTAGGGAAAGGGGCATAGGAGAGTAATCATCAAGCCCAGAAATGTCACCTTTTTCAAGATAAATAACAAAGTAATAAAAGATTTAGGCATGTATGACTTTATTAGACACTGATTTTCAAAATTTTGTGAGTATGAGAACAATGCATCCTTTGTGGGATCCCTCGTGTTCAAAATCTAACTCAGCAGCTGGGCAGGGCAGGTTGAAAAATGTGTTACCAGTAGGTAGTTTTCTCCACACTTTTTTACAGCAGGACCATTTCTGACTAGTCTGTGGAAACCTATTTCTCCTTTGTTTGTGTAACAGACATCTTTCCTTTTTCTGAGAATATTTCTGGAATTCATAATTTCATTTTAGAGTTTTCATTAAATTTCTTCCTTATCTTATTCTCTTCCCTTCTCTGTTGGATCTCTTATTGCAAGTTGATTTACACTCACTCTTCAGGTCCATGTAGATAGCTGTCATATTCCTTTTTCACTGACGGATTTAAAACAGACATTGTCACTTTAGGGTTTTCGTTTTGCCTGGAGTTAAGGACCACTTGTAAGGTGCTTATGGGCATACTCTAGGAAATGCAAATTGGAACAAGTTTCCCAGACAGGTGGCAGGTGCCCCATCCCTCCAAATATTCAAGGTCAGGTTGAATGGGGCTTTGAGCAATGTGGTCTAGTGGAAGATGTCCCTGTTTATTGAGGGGGGTTGGAATAGATGACTGTTTAGGTCCTTTCCAACCCAAACCATTCCATGATTCTATAATTCTAAGTCTTAACTTGGCTTATAGACCATAAAATTATATATGGATGTGTGCAGAGAGTAGCAGGACTTTACTTCCTAATACCTATAATACATTTCCTCAGACTCCAAATTCTATTAAGTTTTTATGCTGCACAATGAAGAGTACATGGAGGGAACCCAGCCGAAACACAATGTACAGAGATCTGCTTAATTGCAGGCACCAAATACTGTAGGACACAGTGGGTTGCAGCAGTAACACAGCTTTGTCTGGGATGAGAGGAGGGGAGGGTGAAAGAGAGGAGCCAGCATTACAGTACCAGCAATGCCACACATCGGGTGTGGTGTGTTTGTAGAAACACAGAGGGGATTTCAGTCTCTAGTTCTGCAACTTTAAGCAGTGACATATTTGCTGAGACTACCAGCAAAAGCTGTAACACAACAGGCTTGCTTTAACTCGATTTTTTGTTGGTTGTTTTGGTTTTCTACCAGGCAACTGTCACATCACACGCCAATGCACCAAATTCATTGGGGAAATTTTACCCTGTAAACATTGCAGCACTTGCTCTTTTCCTTTACACTTAGAAAAAAACAGTTGCACTTAGCTTAGTTTCAGAGAAAAGTAACTTATCAATTTCCACCTTGATTTATAGCCCTCTTTTTCCACCTGATTGCTGCAGGTGCAGCTCCAATGGGATGGCAGGAAACAAAGAAGAGTGGAAAAGTGAACACATATATTTTCCTCTGTGTTTTTTCTTTAAGTACTTAAAACTCAGGATCTAATGCCAAGTTCTAAAATAAAGGTCTCGTAGAAAGAGTGGCTGTCAGCCACTCTGAAATAAATCCACCTGTTCAGTCATCACTTCAAGAAAGTGTTGACAGCACTACAGGGAATTTAAATATCAAATGATGGCTGTGTTCACCTGACAAACTTAATTTTTAAGACTGTCCCTAAGGACCTCCTAGGGATCTTAAGCTTGCTGAGGAGCAACTTATCGAGCTCTACCTAAGGGCTGTTAATACTCAAATTGGGGTTTGGGTGGGAATGCTTGCGCAGGAGACAATCTGTCGTTTGCTATCAGGCAGAGTGACAGATGTGAATGCAAAATAAAAATAGGGACATCTGTTTTTTGAGGGCTTTTCAGCTAACAGAAAGCACTGATTCTGGTTCCCTCAGAAATTCTGCTTGGGTCTTAAAAAACTTTTGCTTAAGTTTATGGTGGAAATCAACCTCGCACTTGTCAATATTTGAGTGTGCTGTATAAGGCTGTGTTTCTACAATGCTATTGGGAGAGGAGCACAGTCTTCTTGTGAAATGTGCTGTCAGGAGGGAAAAAATGAAAATTAAATCTCTTTCACTCTTGATTGAGTGTTGTCTTTACAGCTCTCCTTGCCTATTTTGTCATGTGAGTAACTATTAATGAATGTATTTTATCCTTTGTATGTCTAGATTTCAGCCACAGAAGTCACAGAATTTACCTGCAGTCTCTGCTCCTATATGGGCAACCCTCAAAACTGTTCAGTGTGATTAAAAGTGAAAAATACCCAAAATGGTCACGTAATGTATTTAGTCAAAAATTCACAAAGTTTTTATTAAGTATTAGATTGTCACACTTTCACAGCAAAATAGTCACTACAAAAAACCTAACATGCTTCTTGCCAGTAATGTCCCTGCAACTAAATCCCTTCACAGGCATATTACTTCCTGCAGATCAGCAGAATAGGTAATTTGAGACCTCCAGAGCTACTCGAATGAATCTGGCTGAAAGATTAAAACCTTGCTACTGGAGCAAATTCTGTGCCTCATCCCATACTGACCTAAGTGATAATGTACAATTTTAATGGGTAAAGATTTTACTTCAGGGCAGCTGGCTGACATTTACTCATCCTCTTGGGAAGAGTAGAGTCGTTTAGGAAGGATTTGGCTTTTTTTCTACTTGTTTTATCTCCCAGTATGGGATAGAGGATTACTCTGCACCAGAAGTGGACAGTACTGTTGACTAACATTATAGAGAAGCCACAGTTCTTTTCCCTAGTAACTGCAGGAGGCTTAACTGTAAAGGTCAGAACTTTCCTTTTATGTTGAATCTCTTGCTTTTTAGTGGACTATTGAAGGATTCAGTGTCCAGCCTATCTGTTAATACTTAAGTCAAACACACACACCTCCTGCTTCTTTTCTCAAGGTCAGGCAGTTATATTCAGGGAGCTACACAAGGAAGTTCTACAAAGCCCATTTTTATATTAGAAGACAGTCCTGTAGCTGCTCTCTCTGTTCACAAATCTCCCTGAAACAGAAAACCACTTCTAGTAAAGTTGTGCGGAATAGTATAAACCCACCAAAATAAAATTCATTTCAGCTTCCAATTAAAACTGGCACATGGACATGCAACTTTTTAAGATAGAAGATGAGGCAGTTAGAAGGCAAATATTACTGTTGCTGCTGTAAGAATAAAATGAAAAATGTACATTGGAGAAATGCCTGTTTACCTCTTACTTTACTAGGACAAAACAGTCAGATCTGGCTGGATTCTTGTCTACCTTCTGGCAGCTGAGAGCATGGTAGTCACTTGAGCCTATGTCTGTTGTCTCAGGATGGAGATAAATACCTTCAGATGATAATTCAGTTTGAGATATGGTGAAAAGTCCATCTCCTTCCACTGACCACCAAGAGTGATCCTGGAGTTACTGTACACTGAGCCTGACTTCCCAAGGATAGCCCTGAGAGTTAGATGGAGTTGTACAGAATAAAGCCAACTGGAGTTTCACCTAGTGATAACATTAAAATAAATTGGTTTGTTTCTAGAGGGGCAATTTCTTTCATAGGGGGAAGATCATAGAATGTTTTAGTTCTGAGCATGAATTCTGGTCTTCTGTCTGCGTTAGAGGTGCTCCTTGTTATCTGCACTTGAAAAATAGGATGGGTGAGAAAAAAAATAGAAACTAAACATGAAAACAAAGACACTCAAGAAGTTGGATTTGGAATAAAATGTAATGAAACACTGTTGTGAACTTTCAAGGAATTACTGAACACTGATTAACAAATCATTATTTTTATTAAATGTATCATGTTTTTTCACCTCAGACAGTTATTTGCTATTTAAAGCTGCAGGAGCAGGGCTGACCAATCTTTAAAAAAGGTGAGAACTCATGAAATAAAGAATTAATTATAATAATAAAGGCCTGGTGTTCTATAAACTGAAACCAAAACAAAAATATTAATTTTTGAGAAGTCACAATACATCAGCCAGTCAGAATAAATACCGGTGGCATATAGAATTGTAGAAATGTTAAGGTTGGAAAAGATCTTAGACCATTGAATCCAGCTGTTAATCCAGTACTTTTGAGTCCAGCACTAAACCAGATTCCTAACTGGCACATGTATATGTCTTTTAAATAATTCCAGGGATGATGACTTAACCACTTCCCTGGATAGCTCCTTCTAATGCTTGAACAGCTTTTCAGTGAAGGAATTTTCCCTAATATAAATCTAAACTCCCCTGGCACATCTTGGGGCCATTTCCTCTTATCCTGTCACTTGTTACCTGGGAGAAGAGACCAACCCCCACCTGGCCACAGCTTCCTTCCAGGCAGGAGCAAAAAGATCCCCCTCTGAGCCGCCTTTTCCCCAGGCTAAGCAACCCCAACTCCCTCAGCCTTTCATCACAGGACTTGTGCTCCAGACACTTCACCAGCTCCATTGCCCTTCTCTGGACACACTCCAGCACCTCAATGTTCTTCTTGTAGGTATCCAAAACTGAGCACAGCACTCACGGTATGGCCTCACCAGTGCTGAATACCGACAAATGAACACGGCCCTGGTCCAGCTGGCCACCGTCTTTCTGATACAGGTTGGGATGCCATTGGCCTTTTTGGCCACCTAGGCACACACTGGCTCACGTTCAGTTGCTGTTGAGCAGCATCTCCAAGTCCTTTTCCACTGGGCAGCTTTCCCAAGCCTGTAGAATTACATGAGGTTGCTGTTACCTAGAGGGAGGACCCAGCACCTGGTCTTGTTGAACCTCATGCAATTTGCCTTGGCCCATTGATCTAGCCTGCCTGGTTTCCTCTGCAAAGCTTCCTACACTCCATCAACAGTCCCACCCAGCTTGGTGCTGTCTACAGACTGACTGAGGGGCACTTGATCTCCTCATGCAGATCATTGATAAAGATATTAAAAAGGACTGACCCAAATACTGAAGCCAGGGGACAAAAAGAAACATAGCTGCAGGTCCATCACAGGAGAAAAGAAGAGATGATAAGATGGGAAACTGAGGAGGCAATGTGTTTTAGACATGTATCTGATATGCTGGAGTTTATAGCTATGGAGAGATGGCAGATACATTGAGACACTGCTGTGGGACTGGTATCTGCCCTTCTGTCAGACTCGGCAATAACATGGAGCAATGCTGGTCCTGGCATGCTGATAAGCACTGACAGCATCCACTTTGTCTGAGGTGAGGACAGCGTGTTTTTCTGTCTCCTTGTCCCCACCATTACTACTAGAAACGTGTCCCTATCCATGTCAGAGGCAGCTGCCAGGCCCTGAAATAATCCAGCAAAGCTCTTGCAGTGACTGCAGGCTCAAGAGGACTCAGTTACATCTCACACCTCTGTATTTACCTTGTCCTCCTTTCTTTTAAAAGCTATCAAGTCATATCTGAGATTATGTGCTTTTATGCTTGGTGGCTTAGGGATGTGAAAGCCCATATCAAGTAGAATTGATCAAAGTAGCTGTGGAAACCACACCTGGCAGCAGTTTGTCTCTCGGGTGCATTTTGTCATCAAGTGCTTACAGAGAGTTAGACTTAGCTGGCCCCACCTAAGAGAGAGTCTTTGCAGGGTATTCTGCTGTGCAGTGATAGGGACGGTGGTAAATAGCATTAATGGTGAGTGACAGTCGTGCCCTATTTTCTCCACATCACTCAGCTCTAAGTCGGCTGCCTTCATTAGGTGAAAGTTTCCTTGTGCTTCGCATAAGGCTCAATTTCAGACTGAATTATGAGGTGCAGAGTCAGTGGGCAGGGATTTGTACCTGTTGAGGAAATGGACTGGTGATTTCAGGTTATGCACATACACAGAAAAGAACAGAAGAAATGGAATAAACCTCTGTGAAATCTGGCACACACAGGATTCATAAAATTAGACATAATCCATAGAACAACTGCAAGGGGAAGAGTGTAGTTCAGCAAATAAGCTACTTCATTAAAAATGTAAATGCCACTAGAGCTATAGATGAGTGCCAACATTCCAGCTTGCTCGGAAGATGACAGAAAGGAATGACAATTTTTTTCTGCAGTTTAAATTCTGCTTTTTTTTCAATATCCAAAATATAAGCTATGGGCTGTATAAAGTGTTTACTAAATCTAAAAATGAGCAAATTAAACATATGCATAATCCACAGCAGAGTGTTCAATGAGGAACAATTTAATTAAAACAGTACCAGCGATAGTAATATTATTTGCAGAAAGTCTGAAAAAGAACATGCTTCTATAATCTTAAATACATGGCTTGTTATGATGGATGAATACTGGAAAAGACATAACATGACAGTGTAGGGAGTAGAGCTGACAGGATTAAATCAGTATTTGATTTTGGACCTATGAGATATAAAAAAGAAAATTTAATTAACTGATGTGATTCTTCTATGTGTATACATAACTGTGGGTGCAACTCCCTGTGCAAATAGCTTACAAATGCTCTGAGATATTCTATGATTAGTGCCACTAAACAATGGGAGATGGGATTGTTATTAATCATTATTTTATTACCATTGCGGTAAAGATCTAGAAATAGACACATTAGATGTAAATCAGCATTGCTCTGTTGACTTTTAATTTGGTCATGCTGATGTGCATCACTGAGGAGTAGCTCAGTATTTGGACATAGGTACAGGGTAGATTCTTATTCATACAGAAAATGTGTTTTTCTTTTACCTGAGATAAATCAGTATATATATTTTCACTCACCAGTACAGTGAAATAGACACCTGTAAAATACCATGCATTAAGTTCATATAATTTCAAAACTTAGCAAGTGATAAACATTAATTCAGAGTAATCCTGGTGGTTTATTAATAGATTTCATCATATCAAATTTTCCTACCTGATGAGCTGGTGCTCTGCAAAGCTAAGATAATGGAAGCATGAGATTTGTCACAAGAAAAATGAAGTTTTGATTTTCGTTATGAATTGTGTGGGTTGTGCTGTGGTTTTGAGACCATTGATCAGACCTAGTCAGAGAGTTGCTTCTTCTCATATGGGAAGCCTTGAAGGGAGAGGGATACTGCACCAGGAAGGTGCTGTCAGGATGGCAGTGAGGAGCCCCTGTACATTCCTGGTCTTAGCCAGAGCCTCCAAAAGGCTTCAGAGCACCTCCTGCAGCAGTGTGGCTGTTTCGTTAGTGAGCCCAGACACCTTCTGCAAGGGTAGGTCTCACAGCTTCTATTTTCTAGCAAGTTCCAGCTCATCTGCTTGCGTTTTGCTCCACTGAAATTCTCCATACAGTTTCCACAACATGGGGTGTCCCCCCAGCTCCAAAGTATGGGGCACTGCGGGGGCTGGGTGTTGAGTCCCCATGGAGAGAGCCACATGTCAGTAAGGGGGCTCAAAATTATTATTCCTGCATACCCAGTGTCTGCACAGCCTGGGGATCCAGTCCTGGATGAAAAGAGCTATAAATGTAAGGTATTATTAGCACATGGCTTTGTAGTAAGCCACCCTCAGGCCACATTAAAGTTTTTGATGTTTCTTGGTTGCACTCTAAAGGGATCTTGACATGATTTCAGAAAAGGAAAGAAGAAAAATAAAGAACTTCCAATCTCTTTTTAAATAATAATAATAAAAAATTAAATAAATCACTTGTATTTTGATTTTCATTTCTGTTTGGAGCTGAAGATTTGTCTAGATGCAGGCTGAGCATCTTGATTATTCTCTTTTAAAAGTGACCTTGATCTTCTAAAGAACGTAAATAAAAATAAAAGATCTGGTGACCTTTTTATTGAGGTCTTCAGGGAGCTGAGAGGAGCCATCCCTGTCTTCCCATGTTGCAGGAATACCTCCTACTAGGGAACACAATATCAGACTGAGTTAAAAATGCCCCGAGGGCCATATTGATGAGGGGAAGCTCACTCTCCATGGTCTTTTTAACATTCAGCCACGGCGTAACTTGTTTGTTTCCTCCGTTTTGGAAATGTCAACAAATGTCACCCAAGTTCTTTGCTTTCCTTTCTTATCTTTTGACATATTATTTGATATGTGTGCAAGAGTGTAGAGTATATTAATAAAGGAGCTTTACTCTCCAGTGTATTAACAGAGTGAGTGGAAAGCTGCACTGAAGAAAGGTTTCTTCTATTAGTTTTGCCATCAGGAAAAAAATAATGCTCTTCAAAAGACTTACTGAAGAGAGAGATCAAAAGAAGACCTGTTAGCTTAAAGTGGTCTATCCTGCTTCTAGCATGGGGTCTGTGTTCATTACTCTAAGATTTTTCTTGAGACAAATTTTGAATGCTTTGTCCAGATCATTTAAATGTGCTTTTTAGCAATGTGACTCCCATTGATTTCCTGGGAGACTTTTCACAGATAAGACTTCTGGGTTAAAAATTTCAGAAGTCCATAACAGTCCTTCATAACTTTATAAAAATTTCATCGATTACTTGGTTACCCAAAAGTGAGATTCCCAAAGGGTCTCAATGATACCCAAAGCCTGTAGGTGCTATTTTCTTTTGGTTCCTAAACCACTAAGATTCTTCGAAATTGTAGCCTTTGCCTTTAATGAGATTTCTGATATTTGGGTTGAATTAGCCTTTGAAAACAGTAATTTATTATACATTATAGCACTAGGTACATAATATAATTAGACTAGGTATAATACGACATTTAACATTTATAAGGCCCTTTTCGTACAAGTATAATTATTTAATTAGGGCTGTGCTGAGAGGCCCCCAAAGCAATTTGGTATATAATTTGCTTATACTATGTGAATGTATAGAAAGAAACAATTTCAGCTCAAACTGCTTTCAAATGTGTTGACAGGACAGAAGAACAATGAGGAGTGAAAGTCTTTCATTTTATTGTAAGGACAGAGAACTCACATGGAAAAATATTAAGAGAGTTTCCAAAGGACAAATACCAGTTGTCTGTGACAAAGCAGTGAATTTAATTGCCTGTGCAAAAGATCATCTTTCCTTTTCATCTTCAGCTGTTTCATACACACTAAATTCTGATGATTTATATACTTCTGCAATGTGTTAAACAATTCTTTTTCATCTTTAACAGTCAGATGTTTCAACTATTTGTAGATAGTTAGTCATTGCTATATATATTTCATTTTTTGTTTTGTTTTTTACTCCAATCTGTCCTCCTAAAAAAAAGCTAAAATAGTTCTATTAAAGTATCCATGGATCCATCTGTGAAATTAATACCCTGTAAAGCATTTAAAGACTATGTATCAATGATATGCTGCCTCCTTAAGGAAATGTGCTCTGACTGCAGTTTTCAGCAGCCAGGGTGGGACGAGATGGCAAGGTTGAAGCTCTGGGCATGCAGTCATGCCACTGTTGGTAATCCCCAGTCTTCTGCCTTTCTTTCAATTTCCAGCCATGGAAATCTCCATGAAAACTGCAAAAACAAGGCTATGAAAGGCCAAATACATACCTCATCGCTCCAGGATTCCTAACATCAGGTATCAGGAATATCCTGAAATGGGACTCTTAAAGGAGTACAATTTTAAACAATTACACTATAGAAAGGTGAAAACCTCACAGGAAAAATAAGAAGCCTTGTATGATTCCTCTATGTTCTGTTAATTTGTGAGAAATTTAACAATCTTCTTCAAGCCTTGTCATTAAATTTCACCTTCCTTTTGCACTGCAGGAATGAAAAACTCTTTAAAATTATGTATGACTGGGAGACTTAGATGGAGAAGCTGATCTGGCCTTGATCCTGATGACAAAATTTGGCTAAAGTGGTGGAACCAATTACTTTTTAACTAATTATTTTAAAGGTGGAATGATAAACAAAGGTTAAATGCTGAAAGCTTTAACCGACTCCAGCACATCTGCAATTGAGGTATAGCTAGGGTCAAGAAGTCCGCAGTCCTTGGCACTTTTTTCTCACATGTTTATTCCATCAAACCTCTTATTTAGATCATTTCTGTAAAAAGAGGTTGGACAGCAGCCTGTAAAATCAGCCCTGTCATTAAAGAACATTCTCCTTATGCCAGCAATTTCTTGCAGAAATGATAACTTCCTACAAGGAACCAATGCAAGCACAGTGGTTTGGAAATGCTGGGAAATAGTGAATTAGACACCTGAAAGGATAAGGGACCTGTTGCATTTTCTCTCAGCTCTTTGTGCTCTGATTAATCATTTGCTTGCATTTTGATAAGCAGCTGCACTGTGTGAGTGTATTCCAACCTTGAGATGTTCATATTATTTCAGGACATTGCATCATATGCAAAGCAGTTTCCCAGCTGCTTCCTGACTCATGCTGGTAAAGGAGTAACTCATTCTTTTACTGGATTTTAAGGGTGGTAAAATCCTAGAAACTGAAGGCTTCTCATCAATAGACACTTTATCAAGAAAAATTAGATTTCTTTCATATTTCAACAAAACAGCATTGGTTGTCAGGTTATGAACAGTTTGTCAGAGGGATTATTTTGGCTCAATTTGACACAGAGATGCAAACTTTCTGTATTTGAGATGAAACATGCTGTAAATATTTTGGGCTTGTATGTCACTGCAGCGATGATGTATGCAGTTCCACAGGTAGCAGTAAAACTTGCTTTGTTATCAGGCCCTCATGTACTGGGGAGCAGTAAAGCAATTCACAGGTATTCCTACAAGCTCCATCACTGATTTAGGGTGTGCCTTTCTGTTTGCAGGTTCTCCCTGTGGCTATATTCTATCATCTTTCATTGCAGCATATTCCTCAGCATGAGCTGTAGTCAAATGGAAGATGTGGTACTTGAGGGAAATATTTCCATACAATGTTAGGTCCAGTCTGTTTTCTGACCTTGTTTGTGTCATTTCTGTATTCTGAGGCTCTTCACCTGCTGACAAACTTGCATCTATACCTCTGGAGATGGAGCTTTTCTTTAAAGGTTTGAATCCCTTAAATTATATTCATAGCCATATTATATAAAACACTTTTTCCGGATATATATTAAACTGCACAATTCCAGATGATCTCTAGTCTTCACCTTTCGTCAGAGAAAATTTGCCTGTTCAGGTTCATTGCTGCAATGAACCACATGCACCGAATCATCAAGCCAGGAAATACAAAAAGTTAGGACAAGCCAGAGAGATTGAACTGGCTACCCTTTCTTTGTTTACATGTCATAACAAACCCTATTTTATCTGTGTTCTCAGTTTCTTTCCTTAGAGTGATGAGCACAAGTCTGCTTTCCTTCACCCACCCCCTCCACCCTCTCTTTGCACCCCACTCCTATGATAGTCATAGGAAAAAGTGATGACTTCAGCCGCATCCACTGTTTACCTAAAGTGGAGGAAAAAAGAAACCAAATGTTAAAAAAATGTGATTTCAGTTGATTTAAGTGGGCAATAATGAAAGGGGGAGTCTAGGACCTTTGCTTCACTAAGCAACATTCGGTTGCAATCATTCTCAGCCATTTTAACAAAGAATTGATTTCTAGCAATGAGTTTACCATAATTTATCAACCAGTGCAGTCTGATCCTACTTGTATATGGAATATTGATCCATGAATGTTGGTGGTTCTCAGCAATGCCAGGTACCTGAGCCAGGACTACAAAGTGTGATGGATGAGGGAAATCATTAGCTTGTGTTCTGGAGTGAGGTATTTGCTATAATAAGAGCTGGTTTGACAGAACCATCTTCACAAGAAATTAATTTCCTTATGAATAGAGTTCATTATTGTAGAACTCACTGGTTACTTGTCTCCATTATGTTCAAAGTTGCAAGAGAGGTGATGTTGGACAGTACAAGGGCAGAAGCTGTTTTGCCTCTGTGCTGAGATCAGGAGTATCCTTTAAATAAATAACATAAAAATACACAACCTATTAACAGCATAGAATAGTTGAGTTTGAAAGATTCCTTGAGAGATCATTTAGTCCACCTGCCTGCTCAAAGCAGGGTCAGCTAGGACAGGTTGGCCAGGACTGTGTTCAGGCAGGATTTGAACATATCCTAGGATGGGGACTCCTTGGCTTCTCTGGGAAACCGATTCTAGTATTCAATTGCCTTCATGGTAAAAAAAGTATTTTCTTGTGTTTAAGTGAAATTGACTGTATTTCAGTTTTGCCTGTTTCCTCTTGTCCTGTCACTGAATACAACTGAGAAGACTCTGGCTCCATCTTCTTTATTCCCCCTCATCTAGTATTTGTACAAATTGGTAAGATTCCCCCTGAGCCTTCTCAAGGCTAAACAGTCCCAGCTGTCTCAGTCTTTCTTCATGATAGAGGGGCTCCAGCCCTTTAATTATCTTTGCGGCCCTTCTCTGAGTTCATTCCAGTATGGCCTTGCATTTTTTGCCCTGGGAAAGCCATGATTGGACCAATCAGTCCAGAATTGTCTCACCAGCGTTGAGTACAGGAGAAGGAAAGCCTCCCTCAAACTGCCGGCATCAGTTTACCTGAAGGCTGTTGTTCTTTGCCACAAAGGCATATTTCAGATGCAGCTTCAATGAGGTTTCCACCACGGCTCCCAGGTCCCTTTCACAAAGCTGTTTTCCAGGTGGCTGGCCCTTCATCTGCCCCATCAGAAGCTGGGAATTTTGGTTGTACCCGCAGAGTCTTGGAGAAGATCCAGTTATCCCTTTGTCATAGCTTCTGCTGCTGTGCATTGTGCTGACCTTGTCACACAGCCACATCACGTGGTGACACAGACCCTTCGGCAGCCTGTGGGCAAAGCCCCAGTCCCACCGTGAGGTCCCAAATGAGAAGGGCTGCATTCTCCCTCAGGGGCTTGGTCCAAAGGGAGGTCTCTGATGTACTAGGGATAGTTGCTCCATGGGGTTCTGGAGATTGTCCCCTGCTATGTGTCAGCACCATTGCAGAGCCCCCAGCAGAGTTTCTGGTCTCACTCTAGGCACCAATTGCTGTGTTTGCTGCCTGCTGCTGCTCTGTGCTGGTGGTGCACACCAGCACAAACGTGGCTTGCAGCTGAATTAACTACCTGGACACTGACAGGTGTTTAACACTTTCTATGGTGCTGTCTTTTTTCTAGGTCCCACTATGTTATTAAATCCTTAAATATAACATTATGTTTTGAGTCTCAGTACTGTGTACTGGGCAATATAGTTTGCCTCTTCAGTTACTGGGGAAAATAAAGCATAGAGGGGGATAGCATCTAAACAGGGATTACAGACTAAATTACCAGGAAAGGAGATCAAGCATCCTAACCCTTAGCTCAGTGTCTGCATTATATTTTACTTTTATTTGCTGTGGATTAGTAACTCTTTGCTGTTACCAAGGAAATGAGAGACTCCTGGGCATCTGGCACACCCACAGTGCACCCTTACTATTGATGAATAAGAAAGGAAGCATGCGTATACTCCAGTGCATGTCAGAGATCTAAGGAAAAACAAGCTATTGAAAAGAGATAAAGTAAACAAGATTATCTGAATGAAATCAAGAAATACTTTCAGGGGAGGTTAGACTGTTGTGTTTGTTTAGAGCTCTCCAGCAAAATATTGAAGATTTGATGTTTTTTGGGCAAAGAAGTGTCAAACACTCACTGCTATCCTGGAAATGACAACCTACAGAGGGCCTGCCACAGATGTTGCATTCATCATCCTTATTTTTATTGTCAGGTGGTACCACTGAGTACCTCAGTATAAGAAGAACTGAGATGTCCTTTTAATACAGCTCCCAGTACATTGGACAGGGGTATTTTGTCATTTTTGGTGGCTTTTTCAAGGAGTTTGTGACTCAGAGGTCCATGTCTTGAAATCCTTACTCACATTTCACTTGGGCAAACCTCCCACAGGTTATAAAAATGGAGACTTTGGAATCTAGTGCAGAAAAAGGAGGGAACAGATAAGTCTCCAGAATTCAGACATACAGAATGTCTTCCATGACTCAATAGACATAAAGCAGCATGAGTGGGAAAATGCCAAGCAGAAAGTAATTCCTGCAGGATGGACACTTCCTTCCCATTCTGAGTAGTTGTTACAAGGATGTGCATGTGTTTGCAGACCTTGCCGTGAGCAAACTCAGAAGTGGGAAAATGAGTTGAGTGTGTGTTGGGCAGACAAATTTCATCCAGGAAACCAGTTTGGGTGTTATAAAATATTTCTGAGACTGAAAAGTGCTACTCTGTGAGTTGCTTGGTTGAGGTAAGAGACATGCTTCTTAGGTCATTTAAACATATGTTGGAAAATCACTGTGAACTGTGATAATCCAAGACTTAGTTTTTATTTGTTCCTGAATTATTATTATCTGATTATTTTAATCTCTTATTTTATAAGAACATCCATCTCCTGAGAAGAATTTCTGCATTTTCTCACACTTCATGATTATATGTATACAAGTAGCATAAGGGAGAAGATGGAGCTTTTCTCCTATATTTAAACTGAAAAACTCATTCAAAACAAAAACAATTTCCATTGACATGAAAGGCAACATCTCGTGATGATCATGGTGAGGAACAAGGAACTGTCAAGATCACTCTGGATTTCAGCTCCTCTCACTTTAAAGGCCAGCACCTCACTCCAGGAGTCCAACACCTTTTCTCTCACAGTAGCAGATATGTCATCGCAGTCTGAGCCTCCTGCTTTGGGAAAGGATTGTTGTGGGCCTGAAGCAGCTCTGGTTTTATCCAGAGGCTCAGTTTCCTGGACACTTCTCAGTTTTCAAGCGTAACATTTGTGCTGATCTTATTGAGTCTGGTAGCTTCTGGCAGCAAGCGAGGGTAAAGTGTTTGTGCTGGTCTACTTAGGTGTGACATCATCCTTGGGTACAACTGGACAAAGGGGATTGAGGCATCTGTAGATGTTGTCAAGCATAGAGTTGCATTTAATTAGCTCAATCTAATGCAGAGAGACCTTTGCCACTCCTTGTGCCTGCTGGACATACGCAGCTCAGTGGCTCAGTGCTATTACTGTGTCTGCATCCTTCACTAGGGTCTCCACTGGCTGCAGACCCTGTGGAAGCAATGAACAGCAGCAATCACCATTTTTCCCATTTCTCCTGGCTGAAGTATTGCAGTTTTCCCTCCCTGGAAGGGAAATTGTATTTCAGTTTTCTATAACATTTTTTGCTACAGATAGGAAGACTTTACTGCTCTGCTGAAGAAAGCAGATGTTTGTTTGCTGATACAGGGGAGATTTTCATGTGTATCAGACTGGTATTTTATAGACAGAGCTAGCTTCCAAACACCCTGGGTGCTGTCAAGACAGTGTGTTTTGCTTTGGAATTTTTCTACAGGACCCTTGTTCTTTCTGGAAAACGTTGATTTGACTTTCCACCTCAAAGCTTGAAACATATTTCTGATTATTTCCTGAACAGTGGATGATAGGAGGAGAATTTAAGAAAGGGAAGTCCAATAATGTTGGACATTGCTTCCATAATAGCCCAACAGAAAATAAATATGCAGACCTTTGGGATATGTGGCAATTTACTGAAAAATGCAATCTATTCTTTTGAGTATTCTTAGGAATAGTGAAGAAAGTGCATCTGCTGTAGTATGAGAATACCTCTAATTATTTCCCCTTGATTTTGTGTTAATGCATCTAGACCTAAGGGCAGGGAAGAGTGTGTTGCATCTACTACAAATAAATCAGTGCAATTAACTGCTGATGTATGCAAACTGACCTTAAGTGCTAATACATGGCTGCTTCTAATATCAGGAATCTAGCTTAGAACAGGCAGTAAAGGGATCTGGCCTTGGATCAATGAAGGAAATGTCTTGAACAAATTGGGACCACAGAGGTCAGTCTTCTGAAAAACATAATTAAATTGGGACTGAACTGGAAGCCTCACACATCAAACAACTGCAGTGATCAAATGATTAGGGAATGAAGGGGGGGTGAAATGCAGCAGAAAGCGAGTAAGAAACAGCAAAGAGTGTGTAAGGCAGCAGCTTTAGAGATGGTATTCAAGAAGCAGGAAGAGTTTAGAGGCATAAAAAAGGAAAACTAGTCAAAGATAGATTAAGTAAAAAAGCCTAAAATGTGTGAAACAAATACCAGGATATGTTGGTACACACTAGAAAGCAGAGTATGTAAGGAAATGAGGAACAATAAAGCATGCAGAAAGGCAGTATTAGGAATGCAACAAGAAAATCCTTGGGTAATGGAGCCTGTTGTTGGCAATATAAATTTAAATGCAGCATATAGCAGCTGGCTGCTCTTATCTGATAAGACTGTCATTCTGAGCATAGTTGGTGAGCAGAAACTGCAAAGTGAAGCAGAATATATATTTGAAATATTGGGGTCTTATATATTTTATTTTATCGCATGTTTTCCCTTCATTTTAATTTTAAGAGACTTGTTCTTTTTTTGCTGACTTAGTGCCAGTGAAAGGTGCTGTACGGAGAGCCCTGGGGATTGAAGACTTTTGTTTCCTCATAAATAAACATAGCAAGTGTAGTGGAAAATCAGCTTTCCTCATCTTGCTTTCCACTCACCTTCCTCCAGACTGACCTGAAAGACTTTCCATTTTTCCTGGAGCAAGGTCTCTGCAGACCAGACAGAGTTTGATGAGCAGCTCAACATGAGCTGGCACTGTGCACTTGCATCACAGAAGGCCAACCATACCCTGGGCTGAATCCAAAGCAGTGTGGTCAGCAGGGCCAGGAAGGTGGTGTTCCCCCTTTACTCTGTTCTTGTGAGACAACACTTGCATACAGTTCTGGTGCCTCCAACATAGGAAAGATGTAGAACTGTTGGAGGGAGTCCAGAGGAGGGCCATGAAGTTGTTAAGAGGACTGGAGCACCTTCCCTACAAAGACAGGCTGAGAGAGTTGGGTCTGTTCAGCCTGGAAGGGAAAGAGTTGCACTGAGATCTCATAGGAACCTTCCAGTATCTGAAGGGGGCCTACAGGAAAGCCAGAGAGGGACTCTTCCCCAGGAACTGTAGTGACAGGACAAGGGGGAATGGCTTCAAGCTGAAATACAGTAGGTTTAGATTAGATGTTAGGAAAAAGTTCTTTACTGTGAGGGTGGTAAGATACTGGAACAGATTGCCCAGAGAAGCTGTGGATGCCCCATCCCCAGAGGTGTTCAACACCAGGTTGGTATGTGATTTGAACAACCTTGTCTAGTGAAAAGCATCCCTGCAGTGGGGTTAGAACTAGATGATATTTAAGGTCCCTTCCAGCCAAAACCATTCTATGATTCAATCAAACTGCACACTCATGTAATTATAAAACTGTTTAGATTGAAAAAGGCCTTTCAGATCACTGAGTCCAGACACTAAACCATGTCTCTAAGTAACACATCTACATTTCTTAAATATCTTTAGGGATGGGACTTAACCACTTCCTTGGGCAACTTGTTTCAGTGCTTGATAAACCTTTTGGTGAAGAGATTTTTCTTACATTCAATCTAAACCTGTTCTAGTACAACTTAAGGCCATTTCCTCTCATTCTACTGCTTGATACTTGAGAGATGAGACCATCTCCCACCCTCTTACACCCTCTCTTTAGGTAGTTGTAGAGAACAAGATGGTTCCCCCGCGCCTCCTTTTTTTTCCAGGCAAAACAACCCCATCTCCCTCAGCCACTCCTCATAAGACTTATGCTCCAGACCCTTCACCAGCTCTGTTGCCCTTTGGAAAGGGCAAAAGCCCTCAGTCTCATTAGCATGACTGAAATATCATTATATACTTGTACTGTTGTTATTTATGAAGTAATAGATTAGGGATGCTTTTTATTTACTTTCCATTTGCTTTCCTGATGTTGTTTCCCAGTGTACTCATTTGTACTAGTCAAGGTTTCTTCACAGTCAGGAAATTTTGCAACATATTCCACTGTATATGAACTTCCTACTGGTGAAAGATGAGCTTCCAAGCTGTGGTTAAGCCATTGGAGAAGAAGAATGTGAGATGTCAGGAAAGGAGAAAAAGTGTCTTTCATGGGCTTCTGTTCTGCAGGCACTCAGGGCAGCAAATGGGGCACTGGGGACTAAAGTCACTTCAGCCATGCACAGACACCCACTGCCTCTGACCTCTGCTGACTGCCAGTCTTGGGATGGTGAAGAACCGATGACTGAGCTAGGGAAAAGGCAGTACAAGATGTCTCTTATCTGCAATCTCCCTTCCTGTGCCATGACAACAGACTTCCCCACAAACTGTTCTTACATGCACACACAGTCTCCAGATACCTCGCAAACAACTGATTAGCAGAAGTCAATACATATAATTACCTTACAGAGGATGAAGAGAAGTTAATTGAAACTCATCCAAGGTTGCATACATAGCAAGACATCTCGAAGTAATCCAGGAGTTAATGTTAACGTTAAAGCCAGATTTCTTTCCCAGAGACACAAGCACCGCATTTCTCCTTTTAATGTAATTATACAAACACTGTCCATGACACTAGATTTGTGTTAAAAAATTGTACAGTCATATGCCTTACATGTGGAAACATCACCGTGCAAGGAAAAGGTATGAGAGTTGGGTTTCCCGTGAGGAACTCAGTGGATTATCTTGGGCAAAACAATTGAGGCAGATTGTGCCTCTTCTTACTCATCTCTTAAAACTAAGTAGAAGTTGTCTCTTTTTAAAAGTGCCTTAAGATTCTGGTGTGAAAGAACAGGTATTCCTACCAAAAGTCCTTCTTTCTCTTTCCCATCCATTGACAGTGGTTTGGAAATAGGTAGCTGTGTAACCAGGTGCAACAGTCTACAACTTTGAAAATCTGCTCTTCTCACAGTAGAAGTAATGGGAGTGTTAAGTCCTCCAGAGAAACAGTGAATTATCCTCCTGCATGTGCATCAAAAAGGGAGAAGTGCTAGAAAGAGAAATTTAATGGACAGATCCAGTCCCATCCAAAGTAAGTAAAAAGCAAGAAAGTATAGTAGAAAGTTTACCAGGCTGATGAAAGAGCCCAGAGACTGTGGAGGCCATGTGTTGTGTCATGCAATGGCACAGCAGGGTTCTCATGTTTCCTTCTCAGAACTCTGCTAATTTCTCACTGAACCATGAGACAACCACAGTGACAAACNGAAAAAGGCCTTTCAGATCACTGAGTCCAGACACTAAACCATGTCTCTAAGTAACACATCTACATTTCTTAAATATCTTTAGGGATGGGACTTAACCACTTCCTTGAGCAACTTGTTTCAGTGCTTGATAAACCTTTTGGTGAAGAGATTTTTCTTACATTCAATCTAAACCTGTTCTAGTGCAACTTGAGGCCATTTCCTCTCATTCTACTGCTTGATACTTGAGAGATGAGACCATCTCCCACCCTCTTACACCCTCTCTTTAGGTAGTTGTAGAGAACAAGATGGTTCCCCCGCGCCTCCTTTTTTTTCCAGGCAAAACAACCCCATCTCCCTCAGCCACTCCTCATAAGACTTATGCTCCAGACCCTTCACCAGCTCTGTTGCCCTTTGGAAAGGGCAAAAGCCCTCAGTCTCATTAGCATGACTGAAATATCATTATATACTTGTACTGTTGTTATTTATGAAGTAATAGATTAGGGATGCTTTTTATTTACTTTCCATTTGCTTTCCTGATGTTGTTTCCCAGTGTACTCATTTGTACTAGTCAAGGTTTCTTCGCAGTCAGAAAATTTTGCAACATATTCCACTGTATATGAACTTCCTACTGGTGAAAGGTGAGCTTCCAAGGTGTGGTTAAGCCATTGGAGAAGAAGAATGTGAGATGTCAGGAAAGGAGAAAAAGTGTCTTTCATGGGCTTCTGTTCTGCAGGCACTCAGGGCAGCAAATGGGGCACTGGGGACTAAAGTCACTTCAGCCATGCACAGACACCCACTGCCTCTGACCTCTGCTGACTGCCAGTCTTGGGATGGTGAAGAACCGATGACTGAGCTAGGGAAAAGGCAGTACAAGATGTCTCTTATCTGCAATCTCCCTTCCTGTGCCATGACAACAGACTTCCCCACAAACTGTTCTTACATGCACACACAGTCTCCAGATACCTCGCAAACAACTGATTAGCAGAAGTCAATACATATAATTACCTTACAGAGGATGAAGAGAAGTTAATTGAAACTCATCCAAGGTTGCATACATAGCAAGACATCTCGAAGTAATCCAGGAGTTAATGTTAACGTTAAAGCCAGATTTCTTTCCCAGAGACACAAGCACCGCATTTCTCCTTTTAATGTAATTATACAAACACTGTCCATGACACTAGATTTGTGTTAAAAAATTGTACAGTCATATGCCTTACATGTGGAAACATCACCGTGCAAGGAAAAGTTATGAGAGTTGGGTTTCCCGTGAGGAACTCAGTGGATTATCTTGGGCAAAACAATTGAGGCAGATTGTGCCTCTTCTTACTCATCTCTTAAAACTAAGTAGAAGTTGTCTCTTTTTAAAAGTGCCTTAAGATTCTGGTGTGAAAGAACAGGTATTCCTACCAAAAGTCCTTCTTTCTCTTTCCCATCCATTGACAGTGGTTTGGAAATAGGTAGCTGTGTAACCAGGTGCAACAGTCTACAACTTTGAAAATCTGCTCTTCTCACAGTAGAAGTAATGGGAGTGTTAAGTCCTCCAGAGAAACAGTGAATTATCCTCCTGCATGTGCATCAAAAAGGGAGAAGTGCTAGAAAGAGAAATTTAATGGACAGATCCAGTCCCATCCAAAGTAAGTAAAAAGCAAGAAAGTATAGTAGAAAGTTTACCAGGCTGATGAAAGAGCCCAGAGACTGTGGAGGCCATGTGTTGTGTCATGCAATGGCACAGCAGGGTTCTCATGTTTCCTTCTCAGAACTCTGCTAATTTCTCACTGAACCATGAGACAACCACAGTGACAAACCACTGGGGTTGTATTCCCTGTAATAGGGAACCTCTGCCACCAAATGCCCATGCCAATAGCCTTAGCAATCCTGGGACAATCAGCAAAAGTGATTATTTGTCTTTTTTTTTTTTTAATGTGGATTTCAAATTTGCCTTGCTTGTGTTTCAAAGGATCTCCAAATCTTTGCTGCATAACACTTAGTGTGCCCAATTACATTCATGAGAAAAATCAGAAAAAGATCTTTACTTTTGTATGCCTTGGATTTCCTACCAGTGCCTCTTTGCCTGTGAGTTATACATGAAAGAAAAACTGCAGCCTGCATCCCAAATAAAGAATACTTCCTATGGAATATTGGATAGGCTTTGTCTCTAGGACTGAATGAAGGATCAATTAAAAAAAAAAAGTAACAAGCCCAGACAAATAAGAGAATCCCAGTTATTGTCCTACTCATCCTGTGATGTGGAAGGAAATAAGAATGTATAAAGACTTTTATGAGGATTAAAGTAAGCTAAAGAGTTACCTGAGGATTTTCTGTTATGGCTCAGAGTCAAGGGGAATTTGGATTCAGATCATGAGAAGAGGCCTTCAGTTGTATTTGCAGAAAGCAGTAGGGTCTGTTGATGGACATTTATGTTCCATGCCACAGGCAATATCCCTGAGAGAGTTGCTCCTTAGCACCTTTTGAGCTCCCGTGTGTGTTCAAAATGAGTAAGAAACAGAATAACTGGTAACTTCTCTACTGTGCTGATAAAGCAAAATGTAGGATTGCTGTTAAGAACAAGATAAATAAATGAACTGGATGGCTAAAAATAGCAGAGGGGCCCAGCTTAGCTGACTCATGAGTTTGTAGGTGAAATCTGATGGAGACTGGCACACAGCATTAAAATAGGAAGCAAAGATAAATGTTGACGGGCATTAAATGAACAATCAAAAATGAATGGACCTTCAAATGATCTGTGGGAGAGAAAAAACCATTCAAGCTGTTTATAATTAGTGCCCAAGCCACTTATAATTAGTGATGTTGAAAATGCTGTTCCTCGTCTCCTGTGTACCTGTCATTGGGAAATCACCATCCTGCACAGTTGTGGCTGCACTGGAAAGCTCTAGGAAACTGCCCAGATAGACCTGTTGCTGATGCAACACACCTAAATGTGTCTGTTTACCAAACATCTACAGTTGGATTTTCTAAATGGCCTCTTTCTCTTCCGTTTGTTTTTGTATGCTTACAAGTAACTGCCTTCACATTTAAATTTTGTGCATTATCAAAAACCATGCAGGTAGCTAAGCACTGTTTTGTGCCAAAAAATCAGGCAACTAAAGCCTGTGCTTTCCAGTCAGTGAAGGTAGAATAACAAAAGTACAACTGTTTTCACAGGTAAAGTCACGCTAGTCAACAAAATCTGGCTATGATTATTAAGGTTATAATGTGCCATTCACAAGTTCTGGATAGAGATAAATATTTTTTTCTATTTTGCCAGAAGTTTTGCCCACTGATAAGTATAAGCCCATGTGACAAAACGTGTAAGACTGTTCAGGTTTCATGAGACCACTTTAAGAAAGGCATTAAATGAAGCATTCAAAGTATTTGTTTCTAGTGTTTCTGAGATGTAATGCTTTCATTTGGAAATTATGCGTTTCGTGCAGGTATTTTCCTAAAGTGCTACAATATTTAATGAATGAGTAAATCAAGCGTGCCTATTGGATTCATGTTACAAAACTGAATTAATTTAGTTGCTACAATCAACACTCAGCAATTAAAAATTGAACAGTAAGCTTCAAGACAGATACAAATGAAACTGACCTTGGCATTGCAGGTAGACGTCACTCTAGAGGTAAAATTTCCATCTTCTGTAGCTCAAGAAATTTAGGTTGATTGCTAAGAGGAATTTTAGGCCCATTTTTCTTTTGCTCTGTTCTCTGTGTGGGCATGAAGGCTTTTCAGTCCAAGCTTCAAGTGGCATGATGCCAGATCTCACAAGGTCTAGAGATTAGTCATAAGGAAGCAGTGCCACCTGTACCCTTTGGATAGACACTAGAAGAAAGTCTGGCTTCCAAAGGATGTGTGTCCCTAACTGACCCAGTCCTGATATTATATTGTGACTGTAGAACAAGTTCGCTGCTTATTAGACAGTGGAGAACCTGCACAGCTCAGAGCATCTTAACATCAGGGTGGACTGACTCTTGTCTAAAAAGGCTAAACTCGGGTTAAAGCCTTTCAATAGCCAAGATGTTGATAATGTCTGTCTTCCATATGGATACTCTGATTCCAAACATGAGGTGGACTCAACAACGCATAATTTCCTTTTCAGAAGTCTAACAGAGCTAACCAATTGTCTCTCCTCTGCTTTCATGAAACTTACTATATTCTGTATTCTTGAAAAGTGAGAGTAGTAAATAATTCTGAGGCTTCTGCACTTCAGATTTTATCTGAAGTGATGAAAATGTCCCAAATGTATTGTGGGGAAGTGCCAGACAGGCAGATGCTCGGAAGTACACAGAATGTGTTCACTAAGTTTTATTTTCTCACAAAATGAATAGCAAAATCTTGACTAATTTTGCACATTTCTTAAAACCAAATGGCTTATAATGGTGACTTCATTTCAGCAAAGTGCTAGTAGCAGTGAAGAGTGATCTCACAGACCTACACTGGTTTCCTCTTTACTTAAGAGCCCTTGCTGCATTTCCTAGGAACTAGGATGTAAATGCATTCTAGATCTAAGTGCTCTAGGGTCACTAAGACTACTAGACACACATACTGCCCAGCCATCAGGGACATCTTTGGTAGAGAAGCTACAAATATATAATGTTTCTCCTGGATCAAAACCACTGTGAATAATGAAAACCCTCATGCACATATATATTTCTCAGAATTTCTTCTTCTGAGAAGAAAGTAACTCTATCCCAGCTGAAACCTGGACAGTGAGCACATACACATTAGTGCTCAAAATGCCTTTTCCATATATACTGCAGGAAAGTGACTCTAAGAAGGAATTTGTACCATGTTTTTCAAGAGCTCACTTAAGAAGCACTTGCTCGTAGTTTAACCATATCAAACAGAAACAAAATTTTGACCGATTCTGAAATTTTTCTGATAAGATTTGGGGTTACTATTGTCTTTTAAGCATTACATGTTAAACTTTCATAAAAGTGTCCAAAGGGGTTTTTGGGCTAAGTAACCTGAAATAAGAAGAGGTGACTAATTGCAAGGATTTAGTGTGCTGGAACATTAGCATAGGGATTTGTTCTTTTAGGATGTATGTAAAGTACTGCTTTTTAATGAAAGAAATTAGATGTTTTATTAAACTAGGAGAGATGAAAGTTATATTGATAGTTTGGGCTTTTGATAGATGCATTACTTCCATCTTGGGAATGGTAAAAGGATTGGGTAATGTTAGTACTTAAAAAAAGAAATAACAAGACTGGTGTCAGGAAAATATCAGGAAAGTATTATGAAAAATAAAGAAAAGCTTTCCAAGAATGCACACATGGAGACACAGGCTTTGCCCAGGAAAGACTGAATGAGACCAGTATCTTCCTGTGTGAGAAAACCTTGCCTTAAGCAAATATTTGGTTATTTCCCCAGGATCTGTTGAATGGATTAAATCAGCTTTCACACATTGAAAATTAGCTTTTATGGATTATCCTTACCTCTGTTCTGGATCCAGTCACATCCAGTTTTTTAAAGACTGCAACCTTAACAGAAAATGTTCTTACATTTAAGGCCACCCTATGAGGCAATTTTATTTGGACACATCCACCCCTTTAGCCTAGCTCTTCCTAAATACTGGCAAGCTCAAACTGTTTCCAGGGCTAGGGGACACAGAGCAGGTAGGAGGGACTCCCAGCTGCTTGGAAAGGTGAAAACAAGAGAACAGCACTCAAAAGAAACAAACCACATAAATAAACTTCATGATGGTACAAGGGTGATAAAATATTTTTAGTTGTAACCTTGCTATGGCTGCAATATTCAAGAAAAAAAAGTTGTACAAAAGGCAAAAAATTTGCTACACTTTACCCAGAGTTCCCTTTTTTCTGTTACTGTAGAAGCAGTATCAGTCAAATTAATATGGGTGGAGCTTTGTATAGACAGGAACAAGTACCTGGAGAAATGTGTGCTTGTAAATGTTCCCCCTTTATGATATGTAAAATGTAAGGTGGCTGGAGAAAGCCAGCACTTCACATTTTTGAGCTATTAATTTTTTTCAATAAACCCAGCTCCTTAAAAGGCCTAGCCAAAACCTCTGTTGCATTGTCTGTATGCACCTGATGAAGATCAGCTTTAGCCTCAAAGAGTGCAGGAGCCTAGGCAAGCAAAGACAAAAGCTCAACAAAAGCAGTGTTGGTTATCCTGAATCTGAGCCTGTAAGTGCATAAGTGCAAACTGACTTTAAACACCTGAAGAGTCTCACAGGTGCTCACAAAGCCAGCAGTGGCCTAACACCCAGCCCGCGCTTCCATGGATCTGCTACTGAGGACAGATCCAGATGCAGAGATATTTACTTTCCTTATGGCCATTGCAATTGCTTGGTGAGTGAAGCATAAACTACCTGCAGGGATCAGGGAGAGCACAAAACCTACCTTTCCACACTGCTTTTTGGCAATGCAAGGGATTAAGGAGTAATTTTTGTCCTTACATAGTCCCGTCCTGTTTTATGCCTTTTTGATTAAACTGCTTACAAAAATATGTATGAAACTTCACCCATCACTGCAATCCTTCAAGCTCTGCATCTGGGGGCTGGATTTCCTAGTCACACAAGTTCACTGAAAACAGAGATAAGAGAAGATATAGAACAAGAAAAAGGGCAGCTCTCAGGAAGGAAAACTCAATTCCACCACAGCACCTACAAAACTGAAGGGAGGTATCTTAGCTCACCCATACACTCCCTGGAGCCTGGGTCCCAGGGCACTTGGAGACTGTAGAATCAGAGCCTCTACTCATCCACCTCTACTTTTTTCATTTTTTCTTTCCCTCTCTTTTTCCCAGACTGTATGCTGCATATTATTTGTCTGACAGTTACCTTGCACTTGGCGCTGTGGTAGGCAAAGGTTATTGGAATTTAAATGCAAAGTTCAATGAATATAGAATTAAAAAATGCCTTGGAGACATTGCTGAAATGAGATGCCAAATCCCAGAATTTGTATCTTTATGAGGAAAATTTGAATACAAAACACCAAGGTTTATGGCTCTTGCACATATTAATTCATACCAATCCGTGTTCTAAGAGGACTAAAGGGGCTATTTTTCATCTAGGGCTGCGACAGGAACTCTTCCAGATTTACTGACTTGCTGTGAGAAATATGCTTTATCAGGCTGATAGATATCTTTAAAATGCAAATCAGTATGGCGAGCTTATCACAAGACTGACATTTAGCAGCTCATAAAATTCTTGGTGTTGCAGGTAACAAGAGATTTTAGGAACAAGGTGAGCATGCTGGTCAGCAAAAACAGACCCTAAACCTGACACTTTATTTTCTGTCTCACAAGAAAATTACCAGAAATGAAATCAAAACAATTTCTATTATACATCCATCTCCTTGGCAACTAGCAATTACCATGACTTTGTGGGAGGGTCTAGATTTTAAAGGATATTATTATAATTGTGCAGACTCAAGAATTGCAGTGTTACCTGGAATCACCCCTGGAAGTGCTCAAGGCCAGGCTGGATGGGGCTCTGAGCAGCCTGGTCTAGTGAAAGGTGTCCTTTGGCAGGAGGGTTGGAACTAGATGATCTTTAAGGTCCCTTCCAACCGAAACCATTCTATGATTCTATTAGTCTGTGAATTCTTACCTCATCTTTGGCCCAAGTGCTTTGTCTGTCTGGAGAGAGAAAGGAAAACCATTTGCCCCATGGAAGCCCCAGATTTTCTCCTTAAGGAGTCCTGTCCACTTCTGTTGTCTCCAGTGCCCTATAGGAAGTCCTTTGGGTTTGTACCCTCATTGTTGCGTTGTGAGCTGGTCACTTCAGGATTACATTGTAGAGAAACCCAGGGCTCAGAAGCTTGAAAGAACAATGCTAACAAATGATCACAAAGGCTAGAAATTTCCTCTGTAAACAAACAATATTTACATTTGTACCTTCAAGTGCATGCGATAACGGGAGTGACAGTGGCTGTCACCAATTTGCCCTCTTGCTGGCAAAAGCACATGCTGCACTCTCTGTGACTCTCATGCACACGTGCAGGCACACACAGGCAGATGATGCGCTTTCAAGCCATCCACAGATGGTTTCCCCATCAGGGTTTGCTTTGCCATTTAGGCCTCCTGCTTCACATCCTCCTCTCAGTGCTTCAGTCCCAATCTTATGCAATTAACTTCTGTTCCTCCCCCCATTTTTATTTTTTTTTCCCATTAATGCTCTTTACTCTGACGCTCAGAGTCAACCATCTCCCCAAAGCACTGTGATATTTACCAGCATCCGGAAAAAATGTGGTTAGAGAATTGAGACACTTAAAGGAGACACTGCTGTAGTAAGTGTGCATTCACATTTTTGAATAGATATTCAGAGGGTGGGAATGTAGATGAGGGAGAAGCTATGAAAGGGCTTATTACTAATTAACTGTATCTATTTCTCCCCCTTTTAAACTGTTTTTTGTTTATCATTTCAGCTGGTAGGGTAATACACTAAATTAAAGCTGCAGAATACATTTATAATTAAGATTGAAAAAGCCAATTGCCTGTTACTAAACTACCAATTGATAATATTGTAAGGGATATTTATAGCTCTTTGGTATGTGTGCCACAGATTTGCATCAATAACACACTTGGTTATCTCCAAACATTTTATTCAGTAGCCCTTTATTTACTATTGAAGGTAAGATTACTCTTCTCAAGCCATCCTTTCTAAAAGTGTCTCGCTTTCATCTTGTTTGTAAAGCTCAGCAAACACAGATGCTTCAGTCGTTTCCTCTCCTATGAAATAGTAATAACAGTATATAATTACTATCATCACACCATGCAGAAAACCTTGCTGTAAAGAACACACTCTACATAGTTCAGCACTCATAGCATCTTGCATTTCTACAGCTCCTTCTTTCTGACTCATCTCACATATCCTAGAGAGGAGATGCCAAGCCACCTTACCCATGGGAGGAATCAGGAACCTTTGAGCAGAATCCCAAACATAGGCCCTTAGTTTTCATTTCTTTCACAAGAAGGTAGAGAAAGACCTGTTTAAAGAGTTTTAAAAAAATTGCTGAAGTGATAGTTTTTGTTTTGTGTTTGGTGTGTGTTACTGGGGGTTTAATAACTCAAAGCACAAGTGCCAAAAAACTGCTAAGTGTATGAGAACCTGCGTGATTGAGAAGGGATGTGGCATGTACCAAACAGTGATGCAAGTTTATATGGTGGATGTAGGTTAAAGAGAGGCAAAATAGCCACGTTCAAAATTAGAACCTGAATTGTGCCTGTAGCTAGTGCCGCAGGGGAGGGTCTTGGAGACTAGAGCACACCATCCTATCAGGAAAGCCTGGGAGATTCCTTACAAAAATACAGCTCTTTGTCTATCTGCCCCCTTTCTCAGGAGGATGAGGGCTAGAAATGAATGATCTACCCATTCTTCAGCCCTGCTGAATAGCAGAGTCTGGGAAAGGGAGAAACAGAAGGAAAGCAAGTTTAGCTATGTCCTACATGTGTGGGAAGAATGTCAGCAAACCTGAAGTAAGTAAATATTCCCACACCTGAAGCAGGGCTTCAACTTCTCCCAGCCACAACTGCCTCTCCAAGCCAGCCTGTTAATGAGTTTTGTTTACTCTTCAGAGACACATCCTTGCAGTTTAAGCTGGAAAATCATGTGAGAGATTGGAAAAAAAGGAGATAATGGTGCAAAGAGGAATCGGCAGGGTGCAAGGGAGGGCCACGGAGACAGGCAAGAGCTTCACTGTCACTACAACGTTAGGGGTTGCAGTGTGAGAGCGTGTGGCTGTCAAAAAGCTTGTCAGGGGCTTAAGGCATCACAGGCTTCCCCTGGATCCCTTCTATTTGGAGCTAGATGCTGTCACCCTTTCCACAGTTTGGCTGAGCACAGGGTGAAACCAGGTGGCAATCACACAAGTGATTTCTGCTTCCAATGCTGTCTATCATTAATTTTGTTATGCGTGAGCAAGTGACTTGCCCCAGAACTGGTCAGATAATTACATGGTCATTATTAACCACATTACAGAAGGGTAAAAATGCAGTTATTTTTATCCATAAAGTCAGCTGCTTCAACCCTAAGACTAATTCCACATTATTATGCAGCAGAAAATAATTATTATAGATACTTCTTGTAGCTTCTACCCCCAAAGAAGCAGACACTATTTCAAATGAAATCTTTCAGGATATTTAGTAAGCCATGCAATCTGATGGTAGGATTTGTCAAGAAAGAAAGAAAGAAAGAAATAAAAAAGAGAAAGAAAGATTGATTTTATCATGTTTTTGTAACACTTAACCATCCCATCCTGGAGGGCTGATGCCTTTAGGAGTGACTCCTGAGAGGAGGCATCACAAAGTCTCTCTGAAGGTAGATGTTAGGCAAAACATAAGAGGAAAGGTATTTAAATCATAATTGCTGATGTTCCTTTTAACTCTTTTTGTTTCTTTCAGGTACTGTTGCGTGATTTACAATGGAAAAATTGCTCTGCGGCATCCTGGTGTTTGGAATGGCTGTCACGGTCAACGCTTGTCCCAAATATTGTGTCTGTCAGAACCTGTCTGAGTCATTGGGGACTTTGTGTCCCTCCAAAGGTCTCCTTTTTGTACCACTGGACATAGATCGAAGGACTGTTGAACTCCGTCTTGGGGGCAACTTTATTATTAATATCAGCAGACAAGATTTTGCCAATATGTCTGGACTCGTTGACCTTACTTTGTCCAGAAACACCATTAGTTACATACAGCCCTACTCTTTCACTGACTTGGAGAGCCTTCGGTCTTTACATCTGGACAGCAACAGGTTGCCTGAGATTGAAGAGGACACTTTAAGAGGTTTAATTAACCTTCAGCATTTGATTTTAAACAACAACCAGCTAAGCAGCATTTCTGACGAAGCCTTTGAGGATTTTTTGCTGACATTGGAAGACTTAGACCTTTCCTACAATAACCTCCGAAGCATTCCCTGGGAATCTATAAGAAAGATGATAAACTTGCATCAGCTCAGTTTAGATCACAACCTAATAGATTATATAACAGAGGGGACATTTGCAGACCTTCAGAAATTGGCCAGATTGGATCTAACATCCAATAGACTCCAGAAACTCCCCCCTGATCCTATATTTGCCAGGTCGCAAGTAATTCCATTGGTTGTTACACCGTTTTCTCCACCTCTGTCCCTCAGCTTTGGGGGCAATCCACTGCATTGCAACTGTGAGCTACTCTGGTTAAGGCGACTTGACAGAGACGACGACATGGAAACTTGTGCTTCTCCTCCAAGTCTGAAGGGAAGGTACTTCTGGTACGTACGGGAAGAGGAATTTGTTTGCGAGCCTCCTCTTATTACACAACACACTCACAAGCTGCTGGTCTTAGAAGGGCAAACTGCCACGCTCAAGTGCAAAGCCATCGGGGATCCCACCCCCATCATTCACTGGGTGGCCCCTGATGACCGTCTCATCGGAAACTCCTCGAGGACAGCTGTCTACGACAATGGCACCCTGGATATACACATCACCACCTCCAAGGACTACGGAACTTTCACATGCATAGCAGCCAATGCTGCAGGGGAGTCCACTGCAACTATTGAGCTCTCAATTGTTCAGCTTCCCCATCTCAGCAACGGCACAGGCAAAGCAGCTCCACCGAAATCCAGGCTCTCAGACATCACCAGCTCCACCAAGTCCAATCGCGGAGAAACAAAAGGCCCACCAGAAAGGGCTGTCCTGGTGTCAGATGTGACCACTACTTCAGCTTTGGTCAAGTGGACAGTCAGCAAGTCGGCCCCTCGGGTAAAAATGTATCAGCTGCAGTATAACTGCTCAGATGATGAAGTCCTGATCTACAGGTAAATGCCGTTGTTGTTTGGTTCTCTGATGATGGCAGGGGGTGGAAATCAGCATAAAAAGTCCTCATGAATTTTTACTGATTTGACTTTGAACTGAGATGGCACTGACACCAGTAGCATTAGTAAATTTGCATTCCCTCTGTCAGTTTGCCTGTTGGTCTGTTCATCGCTTTTCTGTCCAAGCCACACATTGCAAATCTCTGTAGTACTCACTTTCCAACAGCTGTTTTCAGTGAAATTTTCAATTTGGGAAAAAATAGTACTGCAGTTGGTAGCCTCCTTAGTAGGCTTAACAAAGAAAGGAAAACTTGAAGACTAGAAGTCAGAAATTTCCCTTTCCACCTCCTGTAGGTGGGATTGAAACAGACTACTTAGAGAGGAAGCGACGTGGGAGGAAGTTTGTACTGTCTACTCATAACACAGGCTCTAATTATTCTGTGATTCAAGATTTGGGGCTGCTAACAAGACATTTTTCACCTATATGAAAGAGCTCGTTTCTTATTTCACTAACATCTTGTTTTACACAACCATAATGGCTGACAACTTTGGAGCATTTAATTTTTCATACCATATAAAAAGCAAGAAGAGGTAGATATAATTTCGAAAGGAAATCCTGAACGTTCCTTATGTTCCTCCAGTTCTACAACTCCTCTGACTTTTAATGATGTAAAGCAAGAGTCACTCTTGCAGTGAAGCAGCAATAAATTTTAGGGACTAAAAATGTGTAGGAACAGTACAGGAAAATAATACTACTGTTTTTTCCTTCTGTATTGGAAGAATGATTGACATATTATCTCCATGCTAGTGATGAATCCCTAGAAACTACCCTTTTCTTCCTTTTTATTGCAAAGATTGCACTGAACTGAATTATCTCTTTGGTTGTATACGATCTAACAGCAGAAGTCAGAATTTCATGGAAAAGTAGAACCAAGCATATCAACACTTTCAGCTTTATAAGCATCCTGAAGCAGTGGAGAAAAATTGGATCTGGTAGAGATATAATGGGATTTGGGGCTTGACTCTAATTTGAGAGTAAACTGTGGCCAAACTATAGTCAAAGCCATTGATTTTTGTGGTAGGCTTGGTATTATTACCTTGGCTACTCTGTTCTTCTCCTGCTGCCTGCAGGGAGAGCTGAGGCACTCATCAAGTCATGGTACTCAGCCTTCAGATCCCATAACAGGCCTTATTATTTTCTTCTTTACCACAGGGTGGTTTTCTTTAGCATGAGGAACTCAAAAGGAGAGATAGTAAAGGTCCATGTGACATTTTTCCCTCAGCCTTCTCCTGCAATGAAATCTAAATGAAAGCTTCTCCAGAATGCTTAGCTGATACGGACAAAATTTTGTGCCAGCAATACCTTTATCTGAATCAGTTGTAGAACAGAAAGAATAAAGTGTTCTATTTAGCTACTCCAAATTCACTCATTCATTGCCAAAAGCAGGAATATTGACCAGCAAGTCCAAAGAACCCTTTTTTAAAAAGATATTTATTCAAATACTGAATTAATCTCAGGAAATTCAATTCTGTCCACCTCCATTTGTCAATTATAAAAATATCTTGAAATAATCAAATCAATTAGAAAGTGAAAATTATTTGTTTTTCTCAGGCTAATGTGCAGCAGAACAAGTGTGTTAGCTTTGGGACTTGCAACTGTGTGGAGTTAAGTAGAATGAAACGATAAGATAAAGTTAAGCAATGATAGAGTATTAGGAATAGAATGAAAGAAAACATGCTAGTGCCATCTTTTTCCCAAGAAAATGCTTTTGACAAAAACTCAGCAGTAATTAAGATCTTAAGCACAGTGTAAGGCTGAAAAACACTGAAGGATATCTAAGTCATATGTTCATTGTACAGTGAATTTGGCCCAGTGAAAAGGAATATCCCTGCAACCAGAAAGGGAAGTTTGCAGGGGTTGTCAGATGTTGGAAGTGGTTGGATGTGTCAATTTTCTAGGGAGGAGGATGGCCAGGGTAAAAAACCAATCAGTGCAAAAGCACCGACATGAAGCCTAGGAGCTGGTTGGATAAGAATTGTGTGCCATGGGCAGAAATGAAGAAAGATGATCTCTTGCCAGCCTGATCTAGAAGAGCAAGTTGCTGTCAAGATATTAGGCAACCCCTAAATTTTTATCATGTCCCCACTTCCACCTCTCAGTGAGGTTTTGGCCCTTTGCTGCTTTACTTGGTTGTGACTCAGTTTTTCAGAAACTCAGTGAGGACAGTGCTATTTCGACAAATCTCCCATCAGGCCTTTTTTGAGGATTCACTGATGATGCACAGCTCTCTTCATTCACAGCTCTCAAAAGCACTTCACCAAAGAAAACAAATTTTATTTCTCTACATTTTGCACCAGGGAAAAATGAAGCATAGAAAGATGAAGTGATTGTCCAGTGTCTGAGAGTTAATCAATGGTACTCATAATATCAAAACCAGTTCTTACAACTTCCAGTCAGGGAACCACTCAGTCCCTTAGAGTTAATTAACTAAAGCTGTTTTGCTTTAATTGGTCAGATGCATATCACTGTAATGAGTGTGTAGAAAAACCTAAGGGAAAAGGATTTCTACAGTGCTCTGCTCTGTAAAATGCTGTGTATGTGCTAAATGGGACGTGATACTGCTTAGCTGTTAAAATGATGGGCACTTAATATACGCTAAGACAGTCTCTATTCCAGGACTGAGACACATCAGCTGTGCTCAGCTTTTAGGAATCCTGCTTCACTAGTAAGAAATGTATGCACAAAAGACAGAAATCTGCTGCGTTCTCTGCTAAGAATTTTTCATGAACATTGTACTCGTTGTGAAAGAGTGAAAGAAAAAGTTCTCCCCTCCCCATTGATGTCAACATCTCTCTTGATCGTTATCCAGGACACCAGTCCCATTCCCCCTTCCATTGCAGCTGTGGTCTTCCACTGGCAGGATGGTGCAAAAGGAGATTACAGTGGGGTGCAATGGCTCCATAAAAATTCATGGTTTGGGAGGTACTAGGAAATGTTGTCTGCTGGGCCTCCTGGTTGCTCTGAGCTGAAATGGTACCAGAATCTGAAGTTTGGCTTTGGATATACCAGTGCCATTATAATGAGGATTAGCTGAAGGAGCACTCTCTGTCTGCTTTTCCATCTGACCTTCCCTTGTATTTGCTATCTCACGGCCTTTGCTCAAGCTCATAGCAGGTTTTTATCTCTTTCAATGCATTCAGGATGCATGTTTCTGATTCTGAACTAATGAATAGGTCCCGGATCTGCACTCAGTGGGTTTTAACGCAGCAGTCTTTCCATCCTTTCAACTCTTCTGTGATACCAACACCAGTGCCAGAAAGTGTGTATTGTACCCATCACTTCTAGCAGAGACCAGAAGTTTGTTACAAATTGCAGAACTGAAAATCACTGTTTATTTGAAGGAAAAACATGCAGAAAGAGTAACTAATGTCCAATAGAGAAAGGGATGGAAGAAGACGAAGGTCTGCAAAGCAATGCATGTCCTTGGACTCAGGGTTAACGGAGAGAACACTAGGAAACCTCCTCTGGCATAGAAATCTTACCTACTCCACTCAGTCTAGACTCCAAAGTATTTTAGATGTGTAAAAGCATCAGACTTATGATCAGTGCAGCTTAGGCACTGGTAAGATTAATTCATTTTGAATAAGGAATTGAAATTAAATATGAGAATTTAGAAAATAATATCTTTGAGACTCATTTTCCCATCTGTAATGTGGGTGACAGCACCACCTTGCTTCACAGGGATAAACACATAAGAAAATATTGTGGAACCAGGAGCCCACACAAATAAATAGGGAGACTTGCTTTGAAGTCATTGTGTGGTCTGCAGCAACAGGGATAGTCATGAATGATTAAGATGGAGCATTATATAACTGCAACACTTGAATTCAAGTAAGGCATCTGGGGAGAGAGATTGTGGTTTTTTCATGTGTAGAGCACCCTATATGATGGGAGACCAAATCTCAGTTTTGGCCAGCAGGCATTTGTATAATATATACATTCCCTACTTTTTCAAAAGTGAATAAATCTGCAAGTGTTTTGTAGAATTTCCCAGGTCATACTGAGCCTTCTGGCTGTGTTTTGAATTAAAGCAAAGATACAGCCATTTAAAAATGTGCATCTGAAGTGCAACAATGCCATTAGATTTATGAGAGATTTAGGTCTGTTTTATTTTGCGGTATTTCATACTAAAAGTGATTAAAACAGCTATACAAATTAAGAATTACTGTAGCACTATAGTCTCCCTAACTTATAAATTCAGCACTGGGGGGAAAAAAAAAGTATTTTATGTTTCTGAAAGCTTATTTTTTAAATATATATTTTATATAGTAGGCAGTCTAAGCATTAAAATATGAATAAATGGCTCCACATCTCCAGTTTATTTAAACAATGGTGCCATGGATTTGATTACTTAAACAATATAATAATGATTTATATTTATGCACCTCCTTTTACTGCAAGTGCTTTACAGGGTGGGTGAACAGAGATCCCCACTATCCTGTCTCCTCTCAGTTAAGTATTGCAGTTTAGCAATCAGGTGATTGTGCAGATCCCTTCCATGAGCAAAAAATAACTTCAGCATTTGCACTTATGGATACTTTAACCCAGAGAGGAAGTAATTAACTGAGCTTGAATTTCCCAGAGCATGGTGGTATAAATATACCCATGCACTCTTCTAGTCAAGTGCACGCCAATAAGAAAGTGCTTCATGACTAAGGTGCTGCAGACTTCAGGAATATCTAATTTGTGTCAGAGTGCTCTCTCAAACAGCAGTGCCACACTGAGCATCAGAGAGGGTGCCATTTTCTAATGCTTCTTGCTAGGAAAGACTATCATGTAGAGATCTTCCAGCTAAAGACTGGAAACAGAGGAAGCCCTGTCCTGTTGCTGGTACGGCAAATTTTCTCAACAGCCTGATGCTGTAGCAAAGTGTGTTTATGTCATTTTCTCTCTGAGGAAAGTTAGAAATACAGAGTGCTGGTTAACTTTGGAAAAGACAGAGGATTCATTTTTTCTGAAAGACCTGAATATCAGTCCTTACTTGTGAATTGGTCACTGGGTTCAGACAAATAAAGACTTGCAGATAAATGCCTGCCACGCTTCTATCCAATTTTCAGTTCCCCCTGTCTCCAACCTCGCTGGGCACTGACCTTCCTCCATGGCTCACACCTGGAGCAAAATTCCCTACTCAGCCTCAAATAAGAGCTGAGCTATTCCAGTTGCATTGTATGCAGGATACAAACCTTGACTTGGCCAAAGCATTTACATATTTAAACATAAAACAACAACTGTGAGGAAGGACATGTCATGAAGACATTAACCACCATGTATTAATCTTTTGTATTTGATAGGTAGAGAGAGCCACTTTAAGAAAATAAAAATATGAAGTCACAATCCTAAAAGGAAGCAAAATTTATATAATCAGCACAGAGAGAAGTCTGACATGGACATTTGGTACTTGAGATCATCTGAGAGTGGTTTGCAGCAGTAGTGTATATTGGCTTCTAGAGTACCCTCAGCAACAGCAAGCTTGCTGAGAGGCATCAGACATAATGAAGAAGCTGCTTCACTGAAGCCTGTATTCTGTGAAGGTTCTGTGGGGTTTTATTTGTGTCTGATGAAAACATATTTACCTAGTCTTTAATTTTTATTTTCTTCCTTTTGCTGGGGGAAGTACAGGGACAGGGGTTTTTTGGGGTTGTTTTTTGCTTGTTTTTCGTTTGTGCTTGGTTTTTTTCTCCAGTACCCCACCCTCCCTTGCAACATGAGAAAGCTTTAAAGAATAAAAAAGAAAATGTAGTGAAAATGAGAAAATTACATGTATTATCAGAAAATGAAATAGAAAATAGAAATATAAAATATGAAATAAATATATAAAAAAATAATATATGCAAGAAAAGTAGATGTACATCTCAGTAATGTCCCTAAAGTAATCCTAGATTTTTGAGACAAATTATCATCCACTTGGTGCTTGTAGAGAAACTGATGAGGAATCCGTCGGTCAGAGCAAGTCCAGTTCATGATGAGCAGAGGCAGGCCATGTGGATGCTGCCTAGACCATTTTCTTGGTTGATCCCTGACACAGAAAGGCAAAATACTAAATGGCCCCTTATCCCTAGAGGAGCTTTGTCCCCTGACATGAGCATGTGAGATGTATGAAGGCTCGTGAGAGGGTGCTTGCACTGCTGCCCACCACGCTGCAGTGCCCCAGCAGAGCGGGGCAAGGCAGGACAGCACTTGTTGCCGGCTTGGGGCCATTCCCATCTCCTTCAAAGTTTAACTCCTGCCAAATAAAATTTACTGAAGTCTGTGGAGAAGTTGTATGCTACAGCTCTACCCCCAAGCTCAGCCTCAGGAGCTGAATGTGAAGGCAAACAGCCTGTTTCTCCTCTCACCCCACATTTAGGGATGTTGTACAAGGTGGAGAGGAAATCAGAATCACTTTAGACAACCCTCTCAGGCACATGATGTGATTCTGAGGGCAGTCCCATGCATGGCCAGGACCTGGACTTTGATGATCCTTGTGGGTTCCTTCCAACTCAGAATATTCTGTAATTCTGTGATTCAGCATAAGACAGCAGTACTCCTGTTTTATCTCTGCTACCAATTATTAATTCAGCTCATTAAAGGCTGAGCATTTTCACTTGAGGGGAATTCAGGATGAGCTAGTTCTTGCCCATAACATCTGCCACATCCCCTCTCTCAGATGCTCTGAACCTAAGTGCTAGTATTGGTCCCCACCCTTTATTTCAATAAAAAATTATACATCTGATGCCAAAATTAACAATTGAAAAAAGATTTTTATTTAGCTTCAGGTGAGTCAACAATTTGATCTCTAAATGCAAAGCTTTAAAATACCCATAATTTGTGTATGCAATGCATATTTAACCACCCAAGATGCTTTACGTGATCTCCAAGTTTTCACTTCAGTGCCTACAGCAAGTTCCCAATACTCCTTTTCTCTCTACTGCTCATCCATTGAATTCTAGTTGGTGTCAGAGATCCACTCTAATCTTTTGCTCATTTTGGGTCACACCTACTGATATCTGTGTCCTTTTAGGAGGAATGGAAAAGATATCAGTAACCACAGAGCGTGACGACTACTCCTAGTCTTTCTAAATCTGTAGCTGAGAACTTCCTCGCCTCCGTCACTCCAACCTTCATTTCAACTGGGTCACCACCAATTCAGACTAAGAAATCTCCTTCAAGTGTGTTGAACCAATAGTAAAAGTAATGGATGAAAAACACCCGCTTGAAGAAGAGGATGATTTATTTTTATCCACAGGTGTTTTGCAATAGAGTTATAAATTAAAAAAAAGCTTAAAAGCTTATTGTGCTCTAAACCACCATATTACTAAAATTTGCCTTGCCACTTTGAGATCATTCTGCTTAACTGAGCTCCCACTTGCTCACGTGCAGGTTCCAGGCTGTAGGCAGGTGAAAGAGGGTGCCTTGACAGCTCCTACCTCCCCAGCTTTCTGACACCCCACCCCATACAGCTCCCATCTGAACTCATGGGAAGGCCTTTTTTACCCATTTCCAAGCTGACGTTGTTTTAGATTCTTGGTAGAAGGGTCTTGAGGGAGGGCACCTGCTCCTCCTGCAGCAGGTTCCTATTACTCCTTGTCTTTCCAGTGCTGAACAGTTGAGCTCTGACTGTGAGTCTATTGTTTTGAGGGTTGTGCAAGCAATTATATTTATTTGGTTATGCAGGACTATTTTATCTATCAAATACACGAGACAGGACAAGGAAGATTGCAGGCCAAGGATAAGTCAAAATTATAAACACAGCCAGAATATAGTGCCTGGTGTAGCTGCAGACTTACCTACCTACCTAATTGATTGCTCTGAATTTCCTATTATACCCTTTCTCTTTCACACCAGGCTGTCTGCTTGTATGCTCAGGCTGTTTACATTTTTCAGAAGAAAATGTACTTTTTTTGTACAATGATGGAACTGGTTAACCCTAACACATAATAGCAATTATACAGCTTGTTTTCCTAGGGAAATGACTTAAAAATACAGAACTGCAAAAGACACAATACTGGAAAAAAAATAAAGAGAAAATACACTGGACTAAATAAATTATATTATAAAATCTTGATTAGCTTTAGCCCTTACAAGGCTTGTTATTTTTGGATTTGCCTATAAAAGGCAGATTTTCTGAGCAAAACATTTGCACTCAGAGTGAGCAAAAGTCTCTTTTCAGGTGACACAGTACAAGCTGAAAGCAACACTTGTTTGTCATTTAAACCTATTTTGGGGCTTCAATTGGGATGTTGATGGTGAGTAGTTTTTGTGTTAATGCTCTTGTTAGGGAAGGATGAAAGAAGAGGGTTCAGACAAGCTGAGGAACTTAAAATTTGAGGCAGAAATCAGGTTCATGTTCTGTGTAATTTTTTGAGTGCAGTACTTGTAGGTTTTCAATGAAGGCTTGTACTACAAGAAAATCATTTATCTTTTCTTTGTTCTTAAAAGGGCACAAGAGAAATGTAGCTCAAATTTTCAGTAGTAAAGAAAGAAAATATGAGGTAATGGATGTCTTTGAAAGCAATATATGGGTTATTTCATTGTCATACTACCCTTTCCTCCCAAATGTGTCTTGTTTTGCAGTCTAATATGAGCAGAGTGCAGACATGTACCCAGCAATCCATAAGAATCTGTAATAGAGCCAAGCAAAATGGTAATCCAGCCCTAGATGAGGATAGCAGGCTAGTACTTTTATTTAAAGAAACCTTGAAACTATGATGCCATTGAGAATTGTATATGTTTAACATGAAGTGTTCTGATTTTCATAGCAGAGAAAAGCAGCCTGGCCAGCAGGCTGATCTGCCCTGTTGTCACAGCCCTACTGATCTCTCAGAGTCACAGCATGATCATGTTAGGTCCTAGAACATTTGACAAGAATCCAATAAAGTTGCTCTGTCCAGAAAGGAAACAGGCTTTGGACTTTGGCAGAGGGCACTGCAGAGTGGAAGCAAAATCACCTTTGTGCCACAACAGCAGAGATGGAGGCACTTGTGCTGGGCAAGAAAGAGAGATGTTAGTCTGGAATCCTTGGGTGAGAAAGAGTCCATACACTACATGGCTGCAGACATGCTTTAGGGTGGCTGACAAATCCCTGGAGACAGCAAGGTAAGGCTGTACCCTAAGCCTCTTTCGTTCAGCTGCTCCTGGTTTACAGATTAGTTTATTTGCAGAGATGAACAGTTTGAGACAGCCAGCATTAGGTGTGAATTCATGCTGTGTTTGCCCATCTGTCCTTCCTCCCCTTCCTCTTGCATCACTTTGAATTATTCTAAGCTTTGTAATATATTTATTATCTCATAATTTACTTCATTTTGACTAGAAAACAAATAAAAGTGCTATTTGCTCAACCCAATACTTTTTTTTCTTTTTAATTATCCATTTATTTAATCGGTTTAGATTGTGGAGTTGGCTCTTATGTAGATATCCCAAACCGTGCTCTGAATTTTTCTCAAAGTGGGGATTGCACAGGCAGTAGCTGCCCAATAGACATATGGGCAGCTGACAGCATCAAGACACACCACCAGCAGCTCGGTCGTCTGGCAGATTGCCTCAGAGAGTCAGGCTTGATGAATCAGTCCTTCTGCTGGGGCTGGGCGCGTGGGGGACGCCTCTGCTCCAGAAGGCTGCTGCAGAATGAGAAAGATGCACAGCCTCCACGCTCGTTGAACTGCAGGCTTGGGATGGCTGTCAGTGTCCAAAAGAACCTTGAATCTTGCTAATTTGGGTGTGTAGAGGCAGAGTGTCAGTTTGGTTACTCCGGGGCGAGGATATGTCACTAGCTTGATGCCTGCTCTTCTCTCTGCTGCAGTGTGGAGTTTTGCAGCCTGGAAGTGCCATGGGGCGGAATTTAACAGCGCTGCCAAGGCTGGGCAGCGGGACAGATGAGGAGAAAAGAAATTGGCGTGGAACTGTCCCGTCTCTCTGTGCCTCTTCCCTTCCAGCCCTGAAAGGGGGCCAAATGTTCTTGTAAGCTGAGCAGGCAATGGATCCAAGAAGACCCCTGCTTCTCTCCTCCACCCCTTGGTCCTTGCAGCCTCCTCTGGTTGCTGTTTCAGTCAATGATGTGGCAGCCCCTGGGCAGGCAGAAGAAGGAATAGCCAAGGAGTCACCTTCAGAACCTGGCTCCTCCAGCCCCGGAGACCACAGAGCCCAGGCTGGCTGCTGTCACAGGCTGCTGGCTGAAGAGAGGGCAGGGACAGCTCTGTCTTCTCTGGGTGGTGTCACACAAATCTCCTGCATTCTCAGTGGCACTAGAAATGCTGCAATCTCTTTGCTAGGAAAAAAAAATGATGCAGAAGTATGTCTGTCTCTTGTGTGATTTGCTTAGGGGGATGACCCCCATTGAGGACACAAGGCTATATTTATGGCTAGTAGTTTAAATTGGTTTTTTGTTTTTCTGGGGACACTAGCAACTTCTATGAGGTGAAGAATTCTTTGCAAGGGGAAAGATGAAATAAACACTGGGAGCAGGATTCCCACTTGTGAAGAGTGTTAACTGAGGCCTGAGGGACTGCAGCAGTCCCATTTCAGGGCACAGTACTGCACCTTTGTACAACACAAGGTTGGTGTGGGGTGAAGACCTTGTGCTATACAAACTCTGCCTAGTGAAAGCATATGAGGTTTTAGCTATATCTGTTTTTTGGGGAGGTGTGTTTTTTTCCTCACTAAAACATAATATTGTTTTTTGGTTCACCTTTCCTCTTTTTTCCCTATTTGGGCTCTTTCATGGTAGATAATTGCATTGGCTGTGGTTCAATTAGCCAATTATGCCACAGCTGGAGTATTTTTCAGAGTAAATCTTTTTATTTCACTGTTGTTAAACAGCTTCCATTCTGACCTGGATCCTGACAGTTTTCTGGTCCCTGTACCTCCCTAGTTAAGGCTGGGTTAACATGCTTGCTGAGCTTCATGCCCATCAGTTAGTCAAACCATGTATGTCTGCGCTAGGTTAAAATCTGTTTTCTACCCTCTTTATGTGATTTCAGTCCAGAAACTTTCTGTGGTCTTAAGGTAGCAAAGGGAGTCCAAGAAAAGCCATAGAAGCTTACAAGAGTCCTCCTTCGTACTTAAAGTCCCTGAGGGCATGATCTACAAGTGTTTCCCTGGCTCCTGCCATTTTCCTCCGCTCTGCTTAACCCCAGTTAATCTTGCTGATAACAGGGAGGCATATACTCAAAAGTGCTGCAAGCTGTTTTTCAAATGAGATCACATTTACTAGTTCCCAAACAAAAAATGTTATCTTGAGGAAATTTTGAAGCTAGAACCTCAGTTTAGCCAAAGCAAACCTCAATCCAGCATATAATGGGACAGAACCGCAATGTGATTGACTGTTCTTGACATTGAACAAGGAGCAGATTTAAAAACTGGTTAAAAAATCCCAGATCAACAGTAATTGGTCTTACAGTCATTGCAATAGTGTGCAACATCTGTCTAGCACACCCTCCAAACACCTGCCTCTGCAATGGCTATGAAGAAACAAACCATATATCAACTCAGTTTTATTTTCTAGCCCTGTTTAAAATGGAACAAATACTGGAATATCTCTCCCATGGGAAATTCCAATATTGCAACATCTGTTTCTGTCAAGAATCAGACTGAAAATTCTCCACAACAGTTGTTTTGTTTGCTTATGGAAAAAAAAAAAGTATTTCATATGGAAATGTGGAAGTGTTGCTATCAATCTGTTTGTGGATGTTACAGCTTTCGGAATGACAGTCCCATCTCCACCATACATCATGCCCCTCGAGGAGTTACTCTCCTCCTGGATGTAAGGCTCCCTAAATTCACCAGATTCACTTTGCTCTCTATCCCCTCACCATGGAGTTTCTCCTTCCTGCCCATTTTGTCCCTGCTCTCGGCTCTTTCAGTGGTAAAGGGGTGGTTGGAGTGTTCAGGGAGAAGAGGCAGCTGCTCATGGATGAATGGGAAAGGAGCAGAGGACACGGTGGAGGGGCAGAGCAAGGGCTGGGAGCAGAGCACCTCCTACAGGTGTCATGGAGAGGAAGAACACTGTGGATCCCCTCAGCTATAGCTTTCATTTTCATTTTTCTTACAAGAGGCAAGAAAAAAATGGATCTAGCAGAAACCTCTATTTTAACACTAAAATTATGTTTAATTTTAGATATCCAATCAACGTTACAGTCAAAGTGCACCATGGGTTTACTAGAATCTGATGTTATTGGCTGTAGGAGCTTTGAACACGTGGCCCAGGAGACATCCAACTAATGCAAAATACTTTACACGAGCTCCTTCAGGGAAGGGATTGTTTGGCACAGGTAATGAGTCCATCTGCCAGATGTAAACCAAACAGCTCTGCCTCACACAGTCACAGCTGCAGGAGCTAAAAACTTCCAGCTGAAGTTCCTGTCCTGGGAGTCATCACATTTGTCAGCCTTTCTCTGACAGTAGCATTAGATACCACACTTGTCCCATCCCAACTGCACCCTCTCTGCTACAGGTGAAACAAAAAAGCACTTGAGTGAAACAAAAAGGACCTCTTACACATTCTCAGACGTTTTGCCCAATTTTGAGTGTGTGATGTTTTGCATTTTTGCTGGCAGTGGCAGCACAGCTCATCAGGTGACACGCACTGCTGTTTATCTGCAGTGCTGCCTCTTACACCTTGTTTTACTGACAGTTCAAAAAGGCAGAGAGCTTCACAATATTTAGCTAAAGGCAGAGGAATGAAGGTAGAAGACAAAATCTGAAAAGGGCGATGTGAACACATAGAAAGGTACATGAAGGCAGAGGGATCAACTTGAGGGAAAAAATCTTTTTTATCATTACTCCCCCTTTCCATTCCCAAATAAGAATTACAGATAACTCTGCTTAATGCACTCCTTCTTTTCATTTTATTTCCTTCTGGATTTTTCTACAAATCAAGAGCTTAGTAAAGTTAAGTAACAACAGACCTCTTGTCAGGACTGGATCTTCTTTTCCCACTTGTGATTTAATTTATGGCCAGACTGAAATTTCTTCATTTTTATTTTCTATTCAGAATTATCAAGCTTGAGGGTTTGTGAGACTTTTTACTAACTAGTGAACTATGAGATCTATGACTGTTGACTTTTCTGTCATAGATTTTTTCTTTAAATGTTTCTGCTGGATAAATCATTTGAGTCTGTGTTTTATGATTTGACTGCCTGTTTATCCTTCTGCTGTTTCTTCTTTCCCCACTATTTTTAGATACCTCTTTTGATAACCATTATTTTGCTGAACACAGAGAGATGAATATATACTTAGGACACAGTTTCATGAGCCAATATAGCCACTTATACACGTGTCTGTCACAAACATAATGGTAACTACAGTCTAGATAATCGCAAGTGGAACGACCTTCTATGAGGACGTGGAGATTAGAAATTCAATGCTACTTCCAAGGATGGGTTAACATACACATTTCCCTAAAAATCTACTATATTCTCTACTCCACCACAGAGGTAAAATGAGGTGCTTTCTTTTGCCGTAGAGCAGGCCAGGAATGGAAGCAGAACAGACTTTTCTGTGGGTTTCAGTCCTATTTTTCATCCTCAGAAGCTATGGAAATTTAACTGCTGTTCAATCAGATCTGGATAAGCACCAAAACTTTGCAGAGACTGACTATTCAATGAAATATTCAAGCTTTTCTTGATTAGGTCGTTGTTAATTCTAAATATCTGTAGATAGAACAACTCAGAAGTTTGTAGATCTATTTCCCCCAAAATGAAAAGTGAAATTATAGAAGGCATAAGAAAAATATGTAGGAAATATTATTCTATTCCATTAATATTTTAAAGGTTTTCACTGAAAAACAAGCTTCCTAAGTTCTGTTTTTGAAAATGGGTATCTGACAGGCTAACTTTTTTTGTTGAACCTATGAATACTCTTATTAAAAACAAAAGATGCAAACAAAACTACTTCATTTTATTTTATTTTTTTTTAATGAACTGCAGCTTCTGAGAATTACAAGAGACTTTTCTGTTATGGATCCAGAAAAGCTCTGTTAAACTTCACAGCTGAAAATTACAGTGTGTAGCACGGTGTTAGCATTTTGGCAATCTCACATGCCTTCTGTTTTGTTTACAAAAAAGTCGAGTGTAGTTGTCAGCCTACACAAACAGGCTGCCTGGCTCCCCTGGAGAGGTGTCTGTACCCCCAGGTCTCAGTATTTAGCTCAGACAATGGCTGCAGAGGCAGCTCAGGGAGGCTTGCCTTTCCTCCTCCCGCCATCTCCCATGCCCAGCTGGAGTGAGGTGAGAGCTGCTCTCACTTTTCTAGGGGCCACATCTCAGGTGGACCCAAGAGATGGACTCACCACAGGGCTGGCCCCTCATCTTGCCGGGATAGAGGCAAGAATCTGCCTCTTCATAGTGATTTGGAGTTCTGAGCAGCCAGGAAGGTGGAGCTTTAGTGGCTGAGCCATTTCAAGACAATCCACTAGCCTAAACATAGTCCAGCTCTCTTTCATGTATGACTTTTTTCTACAGAGCTACCAGAAATAAAAGCTTTTAGTGGCTAAAATCAGCAGCTATATCTCCGAATGATCTGACTGATACACTACTCCCACAGGCAGCCCTTTTGGAAGCTGGTTCGTGATGTTATTATACTGCTGTTTTGGGGATAAGATGTGTGCTTCAGAATGCACTTCCCAACACAACTGCAAATGAAATGTCTGCCACAGACTCAGAATGGACAATAAATGATTACCTTTCTGACATTTTCTTTCTACAAAGTGAACAACAGTGACCAGAGTTTAAAAAGTGACAATTATCAGTCTTAAACTACTTCTCTAGTATCTCCTATCAGTGATCTGCTTGCCCCACTCTTGTGTTACATGCACATGTTAATCTGAAAATGATACCCTGACTTGTGAAGAACCTCCTAGAGAGCTGGTGATTTCTCTTGGCTTGGAAGGATTTATGAGTTTATCTGTACCTGGGATGTTCCATCATTCTCAAATTCTCGGGCTTTGAGTAGCTGTGACCCTGAGGGGACTGCAATGCAACTATTAATCATTGGTAGCAATGGGATATTCTCCATGGGCATCATGTGCCATTGTCAGCAGATCAGAGAACTGCTGCTGACCTTAAATGGAGAAAAGCAAAGGATAAAGGTCACCTTTGTTTCATCTACACAACAAAAGTTTTGAAAATGGCTTGTCTTGAAAACATTAAAGATCTGCTGCACAAAACCCTTGAGCTGAACGGTGCTGGCTCCCCCGACATGTGTGATAGTAGAACCACTTTAGAACTGAGTAGTACTGCAGAAACTAACATGCTAAGCTGAAAAGGTACTGGTTTTGCATTCTTCTGTGTTCATATGGCCCTGTGACCTTCAGAAAAAGCTGCTAAATGTTTAGGGACTTTTCCAATGTCACTTTTAGTAGCGATAATAACACACAGAAATACCTCACAGTCACAGGCATGTTTCAAGTGGAAGTGACTGAATACAAAAAATCAGCCTATCCTTGGATACTCTAGAACTGGCTTTAAATATCCTTTATGCATGAAATAACATGGTCTTCATTTTCCATGCTGTCTTTGTATCCCTTTCAATTTCAACCAGTTATCCTAGGTAATTTCCCATATTAAACTATTGATACTTGTCTTCATGTTTATCATGGCCTTGGACAGGTTGTCTGTGACCAGCTGGGCTTTCTCAAGTCTGTCCTTCAATCATTTTATAAAAATGATTTTATAAAAAGCCATTGACTATTTAGCCAGTCATCTTGGCCAGTAACAGACCATCCATCACCCATGAGATTATTTTTTATATTCCAAATCTCCACAACACCTTGCCTCCTCTCCGCAAATATAGAAGTTCATACCATCTTCTGACTCCTCCAAAATCAAAATTCAGAACTTAAATGATTCACAACAGCTTTAAATAGATTCTGTCTCTATCCAACTTCAAAGTTTGTTCTTTGCTTTTTGGTTTTTCTTCGTATGCAGATGTGTAAACCACTCTATCTTTCTCAGGCTGAAGTGAGGACCTATACATTCAAAATGGAAATGAGCTGTGACATTTTGACCTTGTGTAAGAACCAGTAGACAGAGGTGGAGTCAACAACTTTTCATCCCCTGAGAAATCCTTAAGTCCCCATGTCCAGCAAACCACAGCGCTGTGGATCAGTGGAAGGATCCCTGGATAAAGTCCTGAGCCTGTGCTGGACTCTGCTGTACAGAAGGTCAGACTAGATGATCATGACTACCCATACTGCTTTTAACATTTGGGAACCACCCCCTACAAAGGCAAGAATGTAAAAGCAGTAAAACTGTCAATCAAAGCCTTCTGGTGAAGTCAGCAGGTTCAATAAAACCGAACATCTCTGTGCAAGCTAATGCTACAACTGTGTGCATTAAGGTTTCAATTGCCTTAACTTTGTGAGTGAATACTCATTACTTTAACTGGAAGTCACATCACAGCAGTCATATGGATCTTAGGCTGTAGCAAAAAAAGGTGTTACATGGCCTCCTCTTCCTTGAGGGCTAAGCAGAGCCTCTATAACTGACATGGCAGGGGCTGTCAAGCTTTCAGTCAGTACTTGTCTCCAAGCACTAGCCCTCCCTGAACATTACTGAAAGTAAGTCTGATGGAAACAACAGGTAGTGACAGTTTCAGAGACTTCTGCTTGTCTAGAAATCTGGTAGGGAAGACCCTATCAACCCTTAACCAGTGTCCACAGGTGCAGAAAGCATATGGCAGGATCAAAGTCTCTCTCTATCCTTTTTTATTCCCTGGGTAAGCTACTAAGCTATGATCCACAAAGTGCCTCCTAGACTGTTCCACTGGCATCTCTTGAATTGATTTAATCTCAGCAAAATACAGCTTGCAAAAAGCACTTGTACTTGAGTGAACTGAGATGATATCATGACACTTTGCATTGGGCTGCAGCTGAGATAGAAAAATAGGAAAATATATACTTCCTTCTTGCTTCACTGTAGGTAGGGATGTTCTTCACTAACCAGTCCCTTGGATTTTTGCATCCAAGGATATTTTGAGCACTGCAGACACACCTCTCTGACTTTCAGGCTGCCTGCTGTGCTGGAAGGGGTTTGGTCCAGATGTGTCTTTTGGGGTGTATTGCTGTCTGGGATGGTCGGTGGTCCCTGCAGCCATTCATCCGTGTCTCCCTCTTTGCTGCTTCTCCTGCTGTTTTTGGTGTGTCTGTGAGGAGGTCGCAAGCACTGCAAAGCCAGCAGGGCTGCAGGTGAGAGATTGCAAGAGCAGATTTCTTTCAAGAACTAATCACATGCTCAGTGCAGTGGTACAGATTAAGCCAGGTTTAGTGAGCACAAGCTCAGCCTGAAAATGCTTGCTGGTCATTACTGAAAGAATTGTTAAGACACAGTATGCTTGTGGCTGGGTGAGAAGTCTCAGTACCAGACAGCTCACTAGAGCCCCTGTGCACACACCCATGACTCTACTCTGATTTAAATCAAGATGAAAATGCTGATGCCTTTGCATTTTTTCTGTATTTATTTTTATGGTCATATTGACCCATACACTTAAAATTCACCTTTATCTGTCATCCTGCATCCATGGCAAAATTTTCTTCCTCCCATTCTTAGAAGTGTGCATTCCTGGCATCAAACTTGTAATTTCTGCTTAGGTAAGGGGATTGTGTTTCATTCAGTTTTCCTAGTTAGGTCTGCTTTTTTCATGCCTTAGTTAACTTTTGTGTGGGTAACTACAGCAGCCATTTCTCTAACAAGCTTTAAATCTATTTTAGCCAATGCACAGAACCATTGGAGGAGCCATCTACACCGCTATAGGATAATCTTATAGACAAAAATGGATCCATGTGTTCCTTCAACTCGGGGTAGCTGTCTCTTGAGTTACAGAAAGCATTTCCATTGGAGACTACTCTAGTTACATACTTTTGAATAGCGGTTAAAACATTGTGAAGTCCTCAAAGTATTTGCCTGACACTAGAGAATGTTCACAGAAAAATTACGTTTTGTTGTCATTACATGGGTCACTCTGAAGATGTCCGTAGCTTCATGAGGGAGACAGACTTTGTAATCTGAGAAGATTGCTCTGTGATAAAATGTTATGCTAACACCTTCTCTCTCAAACTGAGTGTAGAAATTTGTAACTTTGAAAATGTATCTCTTTGTATGATTATAGGTTACTCTCTTCAGAGACAAAAAGTGTTCTATAATGTCACACAGAAATTATTAAGACAGAAAAGAGGAAGACTTCTGTAGGTTTGCTTTTGAACCTTATAAAACTTGCCCCTGAAAGTAGAGCAAATCCAAGTTTGCGAGCAATATGCAAAAGGCCAGTTGTACTGGGAGTGGGCTTTCCTCTCTCGAGGAATCATGAGCATGCTGGAAAGCAGTAGACAGAAAAAAGCTGAACATGAGCAGTTTGGGAAAGAAAAAGAGAAGCTATCATGTCTTAAATTCTCCGTTGGGGACGGTGTGATAAGTGATGCATACAGATACACTCCTACAAGATAATCCTTTTTTTAGGCTCTACCATATGTTCAGCAGCAGCAATCACATTTGTCTTTGTGCTGGAGGGAGGGTGGAGTGATTCATTCCATAGCAAGGTAAAAAAAAAAATCCACATAGCAGTGGTGTCAGAAATATGACTATGAAAGTTCTGGGACACTTTAGAGAATTAAGAGGCCAGTATCTGCCAACAAACCCAGAGTGCACATGAGGAGAAAAGGCCTGAGTGAAATCTGTGGCAGGCTACCATACACTACAGAGTGACAAATTACACAGGTGTTTATAGAAACTTTTCTGTTCATTCACCTTTTCTATGGCACTGCAAAAGTCTGCCAGCATGGTCATAAAAGATCTACTCATTTTCTGTAACATGGTTATGAATTTTAGTCATGACAGAATAAATTCTTTTATACTGCTGAAGTATTGAAACTAATTAAGCATTCTTCAATATTTCATTGAAATTTAATCACTATGAGTCAGAGTTTTATCTTCATTAGGTGCATAGCCACATGAATTTAGGACTAGACTCATTTTTGACTTGTAGCTTATAGTCAGGCTGTTGTGGAAGAGAGAAACACATGCATTGTGAGGAATCATTTGGCTCTGTCTGGAGTTTCTATTGTGTGGGGTAAGTTAATTTTAGTCTGCCTATGAGGCACATTAGATAGTAAATTCTAAGAGTTATATAAAAGCCAGTAGCTCACAGAAGTTTTCTGCAGTGTGACATTTATCTCCACTTCATCCCTGAACGCAGCCCTTTCCAACCACCAAGTAATGATTTTTGGCACTGTCACAGTAGGGAAAATATTTCTCAATAAATGATTCACACCAAACGAGGGGGTATGGTACAAATATACACCTGCAAAGACAGAGTGCACGTGGCTGGGAAATAACTACACCCTAAATGTCAGGTTTGAAAGCAATCTTAAAGTGAATGAAAAGCCCTTGAGGTGCTTGGACACAGGATTTTTCACATCTCTACTATCTCCTGAGAGATGCACAAGGGGTGAAGCAGGGGTGTGTTCTGCTTGTGATGTCTCTGGCACCTGTGGAAACAAACGCATCTGTCAAGCAGATTTTCAGGACCAAGGACAGTTCTCATTAGACCATTCCCACTTTGTTTCTTTTACGACATTTATGACGGAAATGTGGGAGTGCCTTTAACAGGCAGTTGGGTACAGGCTACATCCTCCCATCTTGTACAGTCAGAGCTGCTGTTCAGCAGGTTTACAGCTTCATTTCTTCTGCTGGTGACCATACTTGTCTCATTTTGGTGAGACAGAAATAAGGAAGAAAATTAAACTTCTAAAAAAATTAAAACCCCTTCTCTACAAAGCTGACTGACTTCCCCAGCAAGAAAGTAGAAAAGGCCATCTCATCAGTCAAGATGCTCATCTGGCCCTTATTCTCTCTTCATGCCAAAGGCAGACACTGTGCCTTGCTGGAGTCCTGCCACAGCCTGATGGTTCTGCTTATCCTAATTCCACATGTCATGGAATTGGCACTGTCTTGGTGTGACCTAGGAAGGGGATTGAAACAACATTCAGACAGGCGAACTCAGAGCCCAGCAGCAAGTGGTACAGAGGCAAGTTTAGGACTCCCTCTAACCCAGCCCACTTCAGACAAGCCAAAATCAGCAGTTCTGCTAATGAAGTACAACTTTGCAATACTTCATAAGAGAGTAAAAGTTCCCTATTCCTCATACACTCTGAGCAGCACTCTGATACTTCTAAGGTAACCGTTTATTGAGAAAACAAGGGAAAATGCTTTCCTGAGTGCAGCATATTTTGTTCTTTCATCACTGCAGATCTAGGAAATCTCCCAGCCTTTATAATGGTTATGGAGGATCATGCTTAAGTTTCCTCTTTAGGTTTAGATTGGGTATGACAAAAGTTGAGTCAAATGCTGATTAGTACACTGATAATACTCATAACGAGTATGTGTATGGGAAAACAGAGTCATATAACTAATATACCCTAGGATGCAGTGCTTGCTGTGCTCTCCAAAGAAGCTTGAAATCGTATATTTCTATGCAGTGATTTTTAAAAGTTTATAGTATTTCTTTTCTAGGAATGAGTCTGACTTTTGACTTCTTAGTGTTTTTGAAGGGATCATACTAAGGTTTTGATGCTGCTTGGTGTAATGAATCAATGTTCAGCTCAATCTTTTTGTTCCTAAATATCAACGAACATTTGGCAAATTTCTACTACTGCTCATTTTGACAGGATGAGGACAGCATTCCCTTGTCTGATAGTAGAGGTGACTAATAATTCTGTATTCTTCAAGCAGGCAAAAGTTGTACATTTAGTACCATTGTGCATTTGATTTGCATTTTAGTCCATGCTCTTTTTTAGCTCTCAGGGTAATTTTTGCATGTTCTACTTATTTAAGCTATCTGGAGTTACCGCAGAAAAGCTCAGAGAAGATTTTACAGAGTGAAGAAGTTTGAGCTTTTCAGGCTTTACCCTTGAAGCTCTCCAAAGCAGAGCAATCTGTCAGTCTCTTCCTTCATTACCCTTTGAAAGTTTTTTGAGCAAAGATAAAGAAAAATCCATTCTTTCATTTCCCTTTCAACAGTACAGAGCACTCTTACACATGTTATTCCACAGAATTTATAGAGTTTTTCAGTAAAATTATTCATAAGCTGCTTTTCATTGTCTGTAATGACCTCATATGGATGTCTATAACAAGTAAAAGCTTTTGTTCTCCTGGTGAACAATGAAATATCCAGGACTGCAAAAACCTCCAGGAATGATGACTAGCAATTAATCATGGTAAAGGAATAATAAACCTAGCAGATCTGGATGTAGCTGTATCAACAGACTTGATGCCATGACTACCATTTGTTGTAGTTGGGGTTTTTTGTGCAAACTAATTAACTTCTTCGTCACCTGCTTGCTGTCTGAGTCTATTTGATCTTAAAACCCTATTCAGCAAAATTGTGTAGTTTAAGCCATGAGTGGGTAAATCTCAGTAGCCAGGTAGAACTTTAATCAGTTGGTGAAGTTGAAACATAAGAGGAAATTCTGCTCTCTTCTTAACGTTGCACCATCAAACCTAAAGAGAACAATTGGGGTTCTCTGAAATAAGAGGGAGATACCAAATTTGAGCAGCCCTATATTTTTAAACTCATTTAATATGCAACTTTGCTAAAGAGTAGGATTTCTTTCCTTTTCTGGTACTTACAAATCTTCTGCATACTTTCTGTGAAAGAGAACTCATTTGAGGATGGCCAAATATATATTTGCAAAGTATATAGCTGGTACCTGGAAGAGAGCAAAATCCAATAAACACCACTCAAGATTTTCTCTTTCCAATGAGTTCACTCATGGGATGCATAGCCTGGATTCTAGACTGCAGATATTTACTAGGCTGCTAGTAGTCTGCTTTTAGACTCCTAATTGTGGAGAGTTTGTAGCATGTAAAAAAATAGCAGACTACTTTTTACTAAATTTTGTTCATGTACCAGACATCTGTGGCACTTGTCTAAGATCCTTCATCAGAGAAATATACTGCTAAATGATAATTATTCTAGACATATTTCTAGACAATAAAATCATGCTACTATTGGAAGCTATAACTGACTTCTCATTTTCTTTCTCCTGGTGTCATTATAAACTAAAACTTGTTTTCTTGCTGGATGGGTTTTACTTTCCTTATCAGTAATGGATTTGTCACTCTGCACACAGTACGCTTCTGGTCCAGGCTCAGCTTTGAAAGAAACAGGGTGTCTCTTGTTGGTAAGCGATGCTTTTGTCTAATTTTGGTATTACAAACTGAAAGGATATAACTGTTTTATCCTTTTATAGAGCATTCCAAAATTCAACATCTCCACATCTTTCTAGCCTATCCAGTCCTTCTAGCCTTCCTTTTCCTCTGCTTTATGTGCAATACCCAGAAAGTGGCAAAATGTCAAACTTCTGCTTTAGGAAATGCCTTCATTACACATCTATGTTCCTTCTTTTCTTTTTTGTTTCTGGTTTTTTTCTCCTCTTAGGAGACAATATTTTTGACCGTTAGTGATTTTTGCACCCCTTGTTCTCATTCTGCATATGAAAAAACAATTTCTCCCTAATGTTATTGCAAAAGTCACCTTGAATCATTCTGGTTTTCGTCACCCTGAGCACGTTTCATGGAAATTTTTGTTCCAAAAGATTTTCTCACACTTCTGTCTCAGAATCTAGAAGCTTGACTACTACTTTGCTTATATGTTTTTCAAAAAGTTTCCTCAGTTTACAAGAAGCAAGCAATTCTTCTGTATCCCTTTTACATAGTAAAAGGTATTTCCAGTTTGCTAACTGGGTAGAGGGTTTGCCAGAAGTTCTCTAAAAATACGTAAACTATGTCTGTGTCTTTGGTGAGCTAATAGATATTTCTTTACCTCATTTTTTCAGGAATTGGTAAATGCAGTTCTTCCTTTCTCTCCCCTGGGAATTAAACTATTTTTTTAACCTTCATGATAAAAGAGATGCTTAAGATTCTGGTAGATAACCGTTCCTTATCTCTTGAGACTATTCACAAGTTCAATCACTGAGGCAGGGGAGCACTTGAATGATATGTGTTTAAACTTTTTAATAATGCATAAATTGTGTCTTAAACTGATGCTGAGACACTCTTCTGTACAAACTGATACATCAGTGTATACACAGTTTCTACGGGTAGTGATGCCCATTTCATTTCATTTCAAGATTCTTTTGCTTGGAATAATTAGAATAGTCTTGTCAGCTGTTAACTGACTCCACGCTTCTCTTACCAGTGCACAAAGATTTTTTTGACAGAAGAACTTGAAACAGCATGTTGGAGTTTGCTTTGGCCAGCCAGTTACAAAATAAGGGCAAATATAACTTCCAGCAGTGCCTGGAGTTTTTGTCGTTCTGGCACGACCTTCTGGACATAAAATTATGGCCTTTATGTGGTAGGACAGCAAATTTCTGCAGGACGTGTGAGTTTCAGCCTAGCATAAGTGCTCTGAGTTGCAAGCATGGACGAAATTTCAAGTTTCACTGAGGATCCTCTTCATCTCTGCTCACATGAGCTCTTACAGAAAAAGGGGGTGGACATCTGTTAACCACTATAGGATCCCATCATTATAATTTGCACATTATTTCACTGCCTGGAAATAAGTGGAAAACCCCACTTGTAACTCTCAAGAAAGGACAGCATATAGCTGAATCTGACAGCTGTGTTCTGCCAGGAAAATAGCAGATTCCCTTTTCCAAATTAATTTCATTTGAGTTCCTAAATGTGCTCATTACTTCTAATGTTGCTCCCTTCTGGTAACCTCTGCTGGTACGGTAGGATGACCTTTTCTGATGTGACTGTCCAACACTGCAAAAAATAATTCAGAATTACTTGAGTAAGAGAGAATAACCATGACCCTTCAGCCAAGTGTGTGAGCCATTTGTCTATAAAAAACTGGGAAAAGTGTGTCCCAGGTCCCTAACTCTGCTTAATGACTTGAATACTCCTTTCATGGAAAAGTTTTACCTCTTCTCATCTTTAGAAACAGGGTGGTTGTAATGTGTTGCTGCCACTGTCAACTGCTGACTTTACATACTGTTGAGTAATCTGAAATACACTGGCTGGCTCTTTGAAATGTTGCTGTGAGTTATGATAGCTTTCTAACTCTACATTTACATGTAGATACAGAGTGAATTCATTAGTGTGGTTCTGCATTGTTTCCATAAATACTTCAGCTTCACATTTACCAACAGAAATATTGTGTGGGCTTTCAATTACTCTGCTAATGAGCTTAAATATGTTTTAGTTGGATTTGAATTAGTATGAGGAATTTTTTTTCTGAGGCAGTTAATATAATGAGGTGAAAGGTGTTCTGTGTGTAGCTGAATAGCTTGGGTGTGACTGGATTAATCTTTAGTGCTGACAAGGCTTCCTGGAGTGTACCTGCTTTCCCTCTAAAGATAAAATTGGAAGTTCAGGACACTAAATGTCTGTTGCTGTCATGTCCACATGAAAGAAATTATAGCACAGATCAGGGAGCCTGAAAGTCTAATTTTATGTTGTCAAACCAACATGAACCAAAGTGAGGTTGTCCCAGAGCAGTAGCTCGCACCTGGAGAGATGAAGGGAGAACCTACATTGATTCAAAACATCAGAAGATGGTTCTGGTGATTTTCATCCATCTAAGTGCCTCACCCATTGTGCCCAACTGCAGTTCCTTGTGATTTGCAAGAATCTTGTTGAGGATTATAAAGAGAGGAGGGTTTTCCCTTAGAGCAATGGCAGTGGAGAGGAGCAGAATACCTTGTACCATAGCTCCCCTTTCTCAGCCTTGTGAAGTAATGTCCCCTAGAAGCCTACACTTGCCTCTGTCACCTGTTAAATTACTTCAAAGCACTCCCAGGGGACATTATTCAGCAGCCTATAAAAAAAATTTATATTCCCTGAGCCAGTAGTTTAAAGTTTGGGATCTTTTGCGTTTTTTTACTTTCCTTTTTAGCACAAGGCATATATTTATTATCAGTATCTCTCTGGCTTACCATCTTCTGACAGGCATATCAATTGCTTTTGTCTCTGTCTTCTCTTCCACACCTCCAACCTCACTTTTCCAAAAGAGCAGAAAAGAACATAAGCAAATTAGAAAATAATAATGAAATGATATGTATTATGTGTTTTATTTGACAAGACAGATTGTCTGAAGGGCAGCTGAAAGTACAAGTGATGAGAAGACAAGTTTCAGAAAAGCAAGAAGGGATTTGTGTTTAATAATAAATGTTCCATCTGAAGGCAAAATTATGATTGCATATCATAAATCCCCCCAAAACTAATAAAATAAAAATGCAGGAAATTATTCATGCTGGGTTGATTTAGTGTTTACTGAACAAGTCTGGCTACCTCCTGGTATTATCTGACATTTCCTTATGTTGACATGACTGACAGAGGAATTATGCCCTGTTGCTAACACTTACAAATATCTCTTTTCCCAGGACACCAGAAATACAACTGTCATTTTTTCAAGTTTCAGGTCACAATAGGTCTCTGTCTTTCTCAGATTCTAAATTAAAAAATATTGAATCAGATGCCAAAAGAGAGATCTCACAAAAAATATACTTGGTACTTTTTACCAGGTTTTTTTAATTCCTGAGGCCTTAGGATGATCTGAAGACACATATTCAAAGAATTCTTTTGAAATCTGAAGGGTCAGAAATTAATCTCCATTGTTATCTTACTTAATTTTTAATAATGTTTTAGATTCTATTCACATTCCATCACTACAGAAACTGGGGCTTTCCAGAATAAAAATACAGAAAAAAATTACACCAGCATATACCATAAAACTTTCAAGCAAATCACAAAGGTTGGCAGCCAAGAAGAATACTAAGTGTGCAGCCCAAATTTGTCAATTGCATGCTCTTGCTCCCAGGCAATACATCATGTGTGACATTTTCACTTCAATTTACATCCTTCTAGTCTTCCTCTGATCTTTTTCTGCCCTTTTCTCCAGATTTCTTAATATCTGTCCACCATCTGAACTCTTTCCACTGCCTTGATTCACTTCACTATCTTTACAATTGTCTTGGCTTTGCTGAAAGATCTTCACCTTCTTTTACATGATTTTTAGTCAGTCTTTCTCTGGTATGCTGATACTTTCTATCTCCCACTGATACTTTTCCTCTCCCTTTTCTCTACCATCCTGCTTTAATCCTACTGGGATTGAAGGTGGACACTCCACCTAAAATGTAGAACTCTGTTAGACCTTTCTACAATACTCAATGGCAGATTACCTGGATTTTTTTTTCCCCAGAAAAACACATGAAACTGGACTGAAGGAAAAATAAACAAGTATCTTGAAATAGGGGATAAACTTATTAATGAAATATAGGATCATTTTTGGCATGAGATTTTCCCTGAGAAATTAAAATTGTTCAGATTCCAGTGTTGAACTTTTCTGGATTGATTTTTAGTTCTGAGAGTAATATTTTGCACTTAAGTGAAAGCAACTTCATGTAAGAGGAAGTTTAGGAGTGTACAGTGAGACCAATATTTTCACAGTAAGGCATTACTATACAGAAAAGTTAGTGTGCTAACTAACTGGAATATAATTTTACAAAACAATCGCTATTTCACCCTGGCACCCCTCTTTCTCTTTCTTTTCCCCTCCTCATTACAAATTATAGTGCGTAGTGACACCACCAGTTAGCAGTTGCTCTATAATTCGTGTATAGCCTACAACAGCTACAAAATTCACACCCTGGGAATTAAGCTTTTTTTACCTTTTCTTTCTTCTTCTCCTTTTTCTGATACAGCATTTAATAAATTAGCATGACTCTATTTTGAACTCCTAGCATTCATTTCAGACAGAGAAATTGTGTACAGGTAGTATATAGATCCAGATAATAAATCAAAAATTGTGCATAGGTAATATATAGTCCTGGATTATATTAAAAAAAAAAAAAAAAAAACAAACCCAAAAAAGTTGAGAAAACCAAAATAGTCTAGCATATTAGTATAAAACTGAGTCTTGCAAGTTGTAAGTACCTTCCCAAAGGAATTGCCTTGACAGGTCCCTGTAAATTCTGTAATTAAAGCAGTTTTCGGCTAAAACTAGATGGTATCATATCCCTCTTTTGATGAAGAAAAGGAACAGAATTGCCTAGCCAATTAACCTAATCTGGGTTTTGTCTAATTTGTCTGTTTTGCATAACCACAGTATTAACCAGCAGTTCAGTCCTGCTAGTCCCCAGTGCTACATAGAAGAAAAGAACCATTTGTATATTACAGTGTAATCACAATATCTACTAATTTCCTCCGATACACTACAGGCCTCTTTTGAAAGAAGATTGCTGGCATTATCCCCATTTTATAAATGAGGAGACTTACAGTACAGCAAAATGATTTCTCAGGAACTGAGAGTTACTGATAAAGTGCAGCCTGATATCAATGTAGCTGATAAAGGAAGAATAAAATCCAGTTATCCTAAATTCTCAGCACAGTTCACCCTCTGCAAGCTTCATTGCTCACTTACATCTGGGATTACTACTGAAGTCTGCAGCAAACCTTTTTCCCCTGCATTTCTAACTAATTTATTTTCTAATTTCCTTAATATCACCACACTCTGAAATGAATTATTAAAAAATTGCTTGCTTTCTCTGTGTTGTGTTCACAAGGACATAACAAGGACATTTAGTGGTGATTGAAAATAAGGTTGACTTCAAATAAGAGTTCTAGCAACTCTCCTTCCCTGTTTCTAGAAAGCGTCTCCTGGACTCATTTTGGTGCTTTCACAAAATGAGACACATATCTCCATGGATTGAAGACAATGCATTGTTTGGAAAAGCCCTGCAAACTTTCATCTTGGCTTCATGGCTCCTCATCACGCGTTAACTCTCCTGGGAGCACCTGTCTATTGCTGTTCTATTTCAGATGCTTATGCCATGCCCCTGTCTTGGCCATAGGTCTCCTCCTCTTCCAGTAATTAAAGGTATTGTACCAAAGAGTGAGAGAAGAGGGCTTTTTCTTGTAAATTAAGAAGGTCACTTGTAAGACCCCTATCCTAATTTCGTTCCTTATGGAGGCAGGATTTTCAGAGAGGTCAGAAACTTGTTAATATAGGAATAGTTTTCTTTGGGGTATTTTGACCTTCAGATAGGATTCAGAAGCTAGATTAAGAATCAGAAAACAAAACCCTGGCAGGAACGTGGAGGTTTGCCTGCTTCTCCAACTCCAAAGAGAATAAACCAAATGAGAAAGGCAGAAATTACTCTGTCTTATGTATTTGGACAGTGAAATTTCCGTAAGATTTTCGAATTTTGTCTTGACCTAGCTGGGACTAAATTTACACTTTCCTCATTGAGGTATTTGTCTATTTGTTTGCTTTCCCAGTCCTTGCTTCTTCCGGATTCCTTAAACTGGTTACATTAAAACCTTTCATAATCTATAATCATCTATAATCTATAAGCAAGTCTTTTGTTAATCGATCTCCTCCTGCAGTTAGTCAACTGTCACTTTATTTTTCCTGAAGAAAAGCTAGTATCACATTTAGATCTCTATTCCTCCTCTGTGATAAGAAGCATCTCTGTAAGATCACCCTGCCCTGAAGAGCAGGTGGACAATATCAAGCTTGTTGCTTCAAGATACCGCAACTGTTAAGTATGTTTGCTATCTGAGGGCTGGCAAGTGAACACCAGGATCTTCTGAGTTCCAAAAGCTAACAACTTTCAAAAGCTCTTTTTGGCCTCTAATGCACCTTCCTTGCTATCTGAAACCAACTTTCTGAATTTAGCTGATGAGCGGACTGAACAAAGCCCTGCAAGATCTCAGTTTTACTGGCCCCTCTTAATTTTACTGCAGCTCTGAGCCATTGAGTCCCAGAGCCATGGTGGTCCATGATTAATGGCACTGCACATATGGAGGAGCTATGAAGAAACACCCCCTCTTAGGCAGCAAAGCAAAGATTGAAGTGGAATTCTGCAGCTACCTCTTTTGGGGACAACCAAAGAAAGAGCCATCAATATACCAGAATGAAAATGTGTCTGCATTGATTTTAGAGGTGGGGAGCGTTAAGAGATGTCATCCATCATATCTGACTGGCAGTATGCTTGGGGAGGGTAGACCAAAGCATGGAGGAATGCCAAAATACTCTTAAAATATGACAAGTTCAAGAAAACAAGATTGCCTTCTCTGTAAGATAGAAAACTAAATCTGAAATTAATTACTTAACTCCTAGTACTCCTGAAATTGCTACTTATTCCTATGGTCAGCTTTTCCTTAGCAGAATAATTTGAATATTTTACAAGAACATTTAAAGTTTATTTATGGAAACATCCAAAATTCTTCATCTTAGATGTATATGGAGAGTTGATTGCTTTTCTTTAACTAAGATTACGACTATGATCTTTTATAAACCAATTATTAGTCCCAATATTATCCCAGCTGTAGCTTCCAGGATTGATTGAATTTAGAAGTGATTCAGTTTCTTTTAAAGGCTAAGATGAGGATTTTATTATAGTACATTTCAACGCAGTTAACCTGTCCATGCTTTAGGACTAGTTATGGCCTCACTTCTGTACATTTAAAAATGGATTGGCTTTACATTTCTTGTCACTATTCACTACCTGCCAGTCCTTGAAATATTCTAGGCAGTTACATTTCCTCGGAAGCTTGAGTGTAATTGTGTTTGAAGAAAGCAAGTTGTAAATGATTTGGGCTATCAGTGTTCACTGAAACTGGGTATTAGTGTGTGAGGCTGAACAACTGTATTGCTATTTTTGTATGTTTGCTTACTTTTTGAAAAGAGCCACATCCTCACCTGAGGCCAGACTGAAGGGCTGTGTAAGTGGTGAGAAAGCATAAATGCAAAGATGACCAGACATGTACAAAGCTATAAAGTGTGTAAACCCAGGTGTTTGCTGCTTGCTCAGAGAGAGTGGTCTCTCGTCTCTGTGTTTCATCAGTGCAAAGCCAAAGGAACCACTCTAACAGATGGTGTAACAGTCCTGTTTTTCCAAGAGTTATGACCCAAGTCCAAGACGCAGTTTGTAGGGCTGACTACTCTTCCTGTTAACAGTGCAACTTGCTTGTAATGAGGCTTTACAGTGAAATAACTTCTGAGTGACTTAACACACGGCAGAATATTTTTAAGCTTTGGCCTGAGAGTGATGGTGAAAAGCAGAGTATAGCACTACAGAAGGAGATAGGAAGCAATTAGTGAAACTATTCAAGAGTTTAAAATCAAATGTTTGACGATCAATAGTATTCTGTTATTCCATATATCATCCTTGGTGTGTGCATATATACTTGAACAATTCAACAGAGTACAGTCTGCTGTGAGCAGAGGTGTTTTGTTCACAGAGCCACAGAGAGAGCAGAACAATTAGAAATAGCTTGAGACCAAATATTTCAACTTTTGGAAACCATTTAGGATCTGGAGTGTTTCATGAGGGTTGCTTTATGACCTCTCGGCTCATTCTGAATAGCTCATCTATATCTGCATCGAACAGCTCCATTAGGATGATAAATGTGCCTAGAATATCAAACACAACATTGAGTAAACCTGCCAGATGATGTTTATATTCCAAGTGTCTCTCACCGATATTTCTTTTCCTTACAGAATTTTTTTTCTGTGTTTGTTTGCTTTTTAAAAAGGAGCCACATCCTCGCCTGTGGCCTGACTGAAGGGTTGAGTAAGTGGTGTGAATGCTTAAATGCAAAGATGATCAGAAAGTGATCTTTGCAGTGCCTTGACGTTGCTGCTTCTTTGTGCAGGTCTGTTCCCTCCCACTGCACAGAAGGGGCTCTGCAGAGCTGCAGTTTGTGCTAGCTGTGGCAATGATTTGAGGCTAAGGAAGCTTGGCACTCCTACAGGGAGTCTGCCTTGCTCCTGTGCCCAGGCCTTGCCATCCCAAATAGTCACACCAGCTCACTGTGTGTTCCAAGTGCCTGTAGGACTCCCCTTTTGCTAGTGCAAAAGACCTGCAGATCTAAGTCATAATGGGCTGTTTTAATTTCAGCTTTTTTTCTCTCACTCAAGCCTGTAATGTGGCAGTAATGAGAAACATGCATGGGATATCTCTTTGATGTTCTTTTTGGCTACCCATCAGGCACCAAATCTGGGATTCTCCACTGTGTTCCACTAANTATCAAACACAACATTGAGTAAACCTGCCAGATGATGTTTATATTCCAAGTGTCTCTCACCGATATTTCTTTTCCTTACAGAATTTTTTTTCTGTGTTTGTTTGCTTTTTAAAAAGGAGCCACATCCTCGCCTGTGGCCTGACTGAAGGGTTGAGTAAGTGGCGTGAACGCATAAATGCAAAGATGATCAAAAAGTGATCTTTGCAGTGCCTTGACGTTGCTGCTTCTTTGTGCAGGTCTGTTCCCTCCCACTGCACAGAAGGGGCTCTGCAGAGCTGCAGTTTGTGCTAGCTGTGGCAATGATTTGAGGCTAAGGAAGCTTGGCACTCCTACAGGGAGTCTGCCTTGCTCCTGTGCCCAGGCCTTGCCATCCCAAATAGTCACACCAGCTCACTGTGTGTTTCAAGTGCCTGTAGGACTCCCCTTTTGCTAGTGCAAAAGACCTGCAGATCTAAGTCATAATGGGCTGTTTTAATTTCAGCTTTTTTTCTCTCACTCAAGCCTGTAATGTGGCAGTAATGAGAAACATGCATGGGATATCTCTTTGGTGTTCTTTTTGGCTACCCATCAGGCACCAAATCTGGGATTCTCCACTGTGTTCCACTAATGTGCTGCAATTTTCACCAGTCTGAAATGGAGGTAGACCATGTTCATTCTCATCTGCTAGTTTTGAATGCTAGTCATGCTCTAATACTGCATGAGTTCAAATGACTGCTTAAGTTTTGTGGCAGCAAAGAATAATGTCCATAAATGTCCCAACTTGGTGCGCAGCTTGGGACCAGCTATTTGGTTTTTGGAAATGGATTTATACATGAGCAGAATATTTTATTTTAAAGAAAACTTCTTATTTCCATCCCTGTATCTTCCTACCTCTCCTCACATTTCCACAGCCCATACTGCCAATGCCAGTGTTCCTTTTTCACTCTCAGAGGGGAAGGTGGTTGCAGGGATAAATTTCTGGCAAAGATGATGATGGTAGCTGCATTTTTAGGAGATATTTTCCATGGTGGAAAGTAGGAGGATGAGGAAAGTAAATGGGAGAGTGGAGAAAAAGAGAGAAATGGTTGCCTGCCTTGCATTCTCAGTCAATGAGAAAACTAAGTGTAGACCCTTGCCTTCACAAGGTAAGTAATCTGCTCATGTTACACAGTAAAAGTTCAGGCACCTGTGAAGCGATGTGACAACTGCCACGTTGAGATTCAGCAAGCACAAGGGTCATTTGCATACTCAGAAAGAACTGCTCTTTGTAGGTTTTTATTCTGAGTTATTTGTTTAGGTTTGAATATATTTCAGATTAGGACAGATGCAAGTGAGGAGAAAAAGAATTCCCAGTCTAGTCCGGTCTGCTTTTTCTTATCTCCTTTATTTCACACTTGAGAGCTGGCCCTCAAAACTTGGTTGTTACTGAATGCTGGGATGTTGAACCCACAGGAGCTGGGAAGCTTGAATGCTTGTTGCAATTTTATGGCTCTGAATTTTATGGCTCCTCTCTGCCAGTACTCGGAACAGTTAACACTACATTGTTTTTACATTTTGTGTCAAGAGGAACCAATTCTTTTTTCCTTTTCTTTTTCTTTTTCTTTTTCTTTTTCTTTTTCTTTTTCTTTTTCTTTTTCTTTTTCTTTTTCTTTTTCTTTTTCTTTTTCTTTTTCTTTTTCTTTTTCTTTTTCTTTTTCTTTTTCTTTTTCTTTTTCTTTTTCTTTTTCTTTTTCTTTTTCTTTTTCTTTTTCTTTTTCTTTTTCTTTTTCTTTTTCTTTTTCTTTTTCTTTTTCTTTTTCTTTTTCTTTTTCTTTTTCTTTTTCTTTTTCTTTTTCTTTTTCTTTTTCTTTTTCTTTTTCTTTTTCTTTTTCTTTTTCTTTTTCTTTTTCTTTTTCTTTTTCTTTTTCTTTTTCTTTTTCTTTTTCTTTTTCTTTTTCTTTTTCTTTTTCTTTTTCTTTTTCTTTTTCTTTTTCTTTTTCTTTTTCTTTTTCTTTTTCTTTTTCTTTTTCTTTTTCTTTTTCTTTTTCTTTTTCTTTTTCTTTTTCTTTTTCTTTTTCTTTTTCTTTTTCTTTTTCTTTTTCTTTTTCTTTTTCTTTTTCTTTTTCTTTTTCTTTTTCTTTTTCTTTTTCTTTTTCTTTTTCTTTTTCTTTTTCTTTTTCTTTTTCTTTTTCTTTTTCTTTTTCTTTTTCTTTTTCTTTTTCTTTTTCTTTTTCTTTTTCTTTTTCTTTTTCTTTTTCTTTTTCTTTTTCTTTTTCTTTTTCTTTTTCTTTTTCTTTTTCTTTTTCTTTTTCTTTTTCTTTTTCTTTTTCTTTTTCTTTTTCTTTTTCTTTTTCTTTTTCTTTTTCTTTTTCTTTTTCTTTTTCTTTTTCTTTTTCTTTTTCTTTTTCTTTTTCTTTTTCTTTTTCTTTTTCTTTTTCTTTTTCTTTTTCTTTTTCTTTTTCTTTTTCTTTTTCTTTTTCTTTTTCTTTTTCTTTTTCTTTTTCTTTTTCTTTTTCTTTTTCTTTTTCTTTTTCTTTTTCTTTTTCTTTTTCTTTTTCTTTTTCTTTTTCTTTTTCTTTTTCTTTTTCTTTTTCTTTTTTTTTTTTTTAAGGATGATACCAGCTACAAACAAGGCCTTTGTTGTAACCAACCTTGTTTCTGGAACAGGCTATGACCTCTGCGTCCTGGCAATGTGGGATGACACGGCCACAACCCTTACTGCCACCAATATTGTGGGATGTGCCCAGTTCTTCACCAAAGAAGACTACCCTCAGTGCCAGTCCATGCACAGCCAGTTCCTGGGTGGGACCATGATTCTGATCATTGGAGGCATCATTGTGGCAACTCTGTTGGTATTCATTGTAATTCTCATGGTCCGCTATAAGGTCTGCAACAATTCCCAGGGGAAGATGTCTAATGTCAGCAACGTCTACTCACAGACAAATGGAGCACAACCAGTTCAGAATGGAGTCTTGCCCCAAGTCAATCCCAAAGTGGTGGTGAGAAATGAACTTATGGAGTTTAACTGTCAGTCTGCGAGGAGCAGCATCTCCTCTTCCTCCAGCTCTGCAAATAGCCGTGACTGTGACAACTACAGCCTCCAAAGTGAACAGGGCACATTGTCCAGTAAATGGAGGCCTCCTTCCCGGTCAAAACACAATATTGACCGGCTAATGGGAGCTTTTGCCTCCCTGGAACTGAAATGTCAGAAAAAGGAGGAAACGACAGACTCCAGAACTTCCACGGTGGCCCGCCACTCGGACAAAGAGCCACTGCTGGGCCAGACGGAGTCCAAATTCCGCAGCTTCCTCATGTTGCCTCTAGAGGGCAAAACTAAACGTAGCCATTCTTTTGACATGGGGGACTTTGCCACATCTCAATGTTGCACCTACCCAAAAAAGATAACAAACATTTGGACAAAGAGGAGCCTCTCAGTCAACGGCATGCTTTTGCAGTATGATGACAATGACCTAACAGGGGCAAAAGGGACTTTTGGGAGCTCAGAGTGGGTAATGGAAAGCACAGTGTAAATATCAGTGTCTCCCCCTTCTCTTCTCCCCTCATGTGTTATAAAGCGTGGTTTGCTTCAGGGCCATGCAATTGGAAAGAGAGGGGAGGGAATGTTTTCAGTTGTACCGGCCAAAAAGATAGGTAACCAAGTAAGGAACAGGGATAGTAAAAGAGAAAGAGGGTCATGAAATGTGAATAGGCACGTATGGTACCATTCCTGTCTGGCCCCAACTAAACCACGCAGGAATGTTTCAAGGAATTTGCTAGTTGTATTTAGCATTGCTTTCCAAAAGTTACTCAGACTCTTGGTGAACCTTCACACAAGATTAAACAAGGAGGATGAAAAGGGGTTTAACAGCAGAAATTTAATTTTACAGGATTTCTTTTT
>VZTH01005950.1:443199-568772 GCA_013397815.1 Aleadryas rufinucha
TGAGATTTCACTTCTTCTCTGTTTCCTTTCTTTACTGATTTATCATTTGATTTCAGGCAAGAGGTTATTTTTCATCTACCATACACACCAGCCCAGTAAGTGCTATGAAGTAACTGCACACAATAGGAGAATGAACATGGCTGATGTGCTTTCTGACCGTGCTCCTTTCTCAGTTACTCTGCTGCAACTTAGCTGCTGACTGCACTGACTGATGATTACAATTACAGTTGTTTGAATTATTCAGTACAACAAGACAACCAGATGAACTGAGATCCTTCATCACTCACAAACTGAGGATCCAAATTTCTGGAGAGGTATCTGTCATCATCCTTTAGTGTTCTCTCAATGGGTGCATGAACTCAGTTCAATACTGGGGGCCTTGATATATTTTCACTCCTCATTAGTAGTTTGGGGGTGGCCATTTCAGGATGATTTCTCCAGAACATTCATAGAGCAAACAAATTAATTGACCATAAATACACTGACTAAACAGACCCCCTAGGTTTACTATAGTTTCAGCAGGATACAAAGCATAGATATTAGGAATATCAAATTGGTGACCCAGTTTTTAAAGAGCTAAAAGGTATTACTATGTCAGATATGTTAGATTTGCTATTAATGTCACTATGTTTAAATTACATGTGGCATTAATATGGATGATACCAGGTGAAGAGCTTCAGAATTAATCTCCAGGACAGGTGACCTAGATCTCATTTTAGTGAGGAGAGGATCTCCTACCCTTCAGGTGCCTTATCCTCTCCTGAATGTTTGTGAGTATCTGCTCTATATGTTTAATTAAATAATTACTGTAAATATTTATTTTATATAGTTATTTAACTTCATTCCCATAAATGTAGACTGCAGTGTGGCATGTTCCCATTATCCATACTATTTGTGGTGTATATAAATGGGCCACACTGTTGTTAAGAATGAAATCGTGTACAGATATCATATATCTTTCAAAATCCACCAGAGTAAATATCCAGTCATTCAAGAATTTATATCCTTAGTACAAACCAGTGGGAAAATAAGAGCTAAACATGAAAAAAATATTGACAGCAATATCTGCATATGCTTTGTGCCCAAAACTTCAACCCCAAATATTCTGAACAGAGGTAGATCTGTATTCTTCTGGTCTTAAACTCCCTCACAGCCCCTACTATAAGCCAACCTGTGCTAGAAACCCATATGAATTACAGCAGTTCTACAAGACTAAATTTTTTTCTCCTTTTCTGTCATCTTCATCTCTCACAGCAGGATTTATTTAGCAGTCCTTCCCGAAAGAGCTGGGGGATATTTTCCCACAATGACAAGTTTCCCTTGGGTGTTTTGTCCCATTATTTTTTACCTGATATAAAGCAGCTGATGAAGGAATGATGCTCTCTTTACTACCTCGGTTGGTGAAAACCCAGACAGACTCCAAATGTGTGTGATATTGGTGTGGTTTGCTCACCCCATGTTATCTTCAATTTATAAATCTTTAGGTCAGTTATTTTTCATTCATATGACTGAATAAGGAATGGTCCTTCTACCACTGCCTGTATTAGAGTATGGAACTCCCACGTACTCCACTCATTATTTGCTACTCATCATGTCCTCTTCATCACTTTGCCATAAAAAAAGTTATTCTGGTCCAGTAAGGGACTAGAAGTAATAATATTTGTTTTACTACAAATAGCTATATAGGGAATGTAACAGCTGAAATTAGCAATACAATCACAAATCCTAGAATAAAAGCTCCTTCTGCAAAAATACGTGCAAATGAGGCTAAGATTTGCTAACATTAGGGTAGACCAGAAAAAATTCACAAATGAAAACACAGCAGAAACAAAACAAAATTCATTAGATGATTTATTTGGAAAATGAAACTCTAAGAGCTTTAATGGTGAGTTAAAATGGAAATGATAATGTTTCCTGAACTGTGCTGCATGTACTCCATATACACTCAGAGCAAGAAAATGAGCTGAGAGGCTGACATGGAGTTATAGCATGAAGTTTGCAACCCAAGACTGTACAATTACTAAAAGGGTTGTGAAATTCCTGAAGGAGGAATGCAATTACCAGAACTGGGATTAACTAATATTATTTAATCAAATTTGAATCCTAATTTGAAAGGCATTTCCTTAATGTCCTTTACAGAATGGAAAAGGAAGGTAATGTATTCAAATGAGTTTTGAAATAAACAAATTATTTTTAAAAAGGCTGAGAGTGGATTTGCAATCCCGACCTAACACTCAGTTTGCTCCTAGCATCCAGATTACAGGAGATTATCACAGATCAAACCCCTTTAACAGAAAAGAGCCTTTTAAATCCACCTCAGCATTGCCCTTATTAGGAATGAAGGAGAGAGGCTCCTTCCACTGGGAGGAAAGAAGCCCTTAATTCATGGCTTGTCAGAAGAAAGGCGCTTGCTTCAGCACTGAATGAGGTTAGTTATGGCCCTAATTTACACAGCAGCATCTCTTCCTGGAGGAAGGGACGACACCTTTAAGTAATAATGAACAAATGTGCGTTGACAGAATAATAATCACAGATTGAAAAGGTTACAGCAGAGAAGGTGGTAAAGCTAAGTGCCTGCTTTAATTCCACTGGGTGCCATAACATCAGGACTCAGGAGCTGCACTTACAATATAAAATAACATTAGTGTGGCAATTAGGACTTAATGGTTTGCGGAGAGAAGTCTGCAAGACTTTATAAAAACATCTAAATTAGTCTGTATTCAAGTTTTACTTCACTCATGCTTTTTTCTGGCTGTATTGCCCTCTCCCTCAAAGGCAGAGCTCTTTTAAAACATTGTGAAGAAATGCTAGAGGAATCGGGGACATTTCTCAGTTTGTATATAAGGGTATAATCTGAAGGACACTTCTCTCAATTTATTCAAATGGAAGAATCTGGCCTGGAGTGCCTCTGAATAAAATTGCTGACCTAGAAGCACTCATTTGCTCCAGTAAGCAAACACAAAACCAAATCACTAGATGTATTGACCTGGTCTCCCATTCACTAAATTTTGACTTATCTTAAGATGCAGACATCCTACAACATTTAGAGAAACATGACTCAAATGGGAACTTTTTGAGTAAACTCATACTCCACAAACTTTGTGAGGACCTTCTGCTTGTCTTAGAAGGAAGAGGTCACCCCAGATTTATAGGAGATAATCTGCAATTTTTACAATTCTCCTGAATTCTTGGGGGTCCCTGTCATCATGATAGCAGGGTGCCAGTGATCTGGCAGTGCTGGGCTTACAGAAAACCTTGGAGAGCATGTGGAAATTTCTCCATGTATGAGGGATAAGAAGCAGTCAAAAACAGGGCTTGTTTTTTTGCAGTCCACTACATGGTACAAGATTTTTAACTTCTATGAAAATGTGTCTCTTCAATAGTTTTCATATATGGCTTCCATTCAGCACATCAGTCAGTGGCTGACTGTATAGGCACTAAAAGTACACAGCACCACTGTCTCCATTCCTGTCTGACCACTGCATATTTCTGAAGCTGTCTGAAAACTGGATTTATACCTAGTTCTCTGATCACTGGTAACAACAGCTGATTTCCTCAAATTTACAGTAAGAACTGACAGAAATGAAGCATGTCCTTGCTTCTTAGTTGATCTCTCTTCCCTTCTCTTTCACACACATACAAATTTTCTGTTTCAAGTTATTGTGCTTTTTATCTCTGGTAGATATGTTCATATGACTATATATTTTCTGTCTGCAGCTGAAAGTTCAGACACCACACAGGTCTGCATTGATCCAGGTACTGACAGTACAACTATTCTATTTCTTCCAAGGGAGATTTCAAACCGCTCCTTTCCTTTTAAGATACACTTTTTGTAGGCTTGATGCGAAATAAAAAAGCACATGCAAGGTTTTGATTGGTGTCTTTCACTAAGTCTGTGAAAATATACAGGCAATTTGGAAATGTCTGGAATAAAAAAAAGTCCTGAAAAATTTTTTAATGTGAAGTTGGTGAGACACAGAAACAGGTTGCCAGAGAAGCTTGTACAAATATACATCAATGCACCCTTCTATATAATAATTCTGTCAGAATTCAGTGAGAGACTGTTAAAGTATTTCCATGGAACTTTCATTTTTCTCACCAAAGAAAAGAGAAATGTCCAAGGTCACAGAAATGAACGGTGTCCAAGGGGAGAGGTTGGATGCAAAGATGCTGTACTAACAGCTGTCTGTCTCTAGTGCTTATCACTCTAATCATTCCTTACTAAATATCAGGGGGTCTATTCACCACACATCATTCCACCCTGATGGATACCTCTTTTCAAAAGAGAAGAACTTCAGACACTGCCCCTTTAGGTATGTTTTCCTTCTTCATTTCTGTGATGATTGAATGCATAAAAAGCATCAGGGCTTAGGATTCAACTTTTGCTGCAAGACCAGTGTGAATCAGGTCAATATGAGACAGGAAAATGAGAATACAGCAAGATGGGACAAGACAAGCAAGCTTATTGACTCGTGGCTGCAGGCTTGGTTTACATGATTTTCCCATGATTTTCTTCCCTTCCACACTGCGAGGCAGAAAAGTGAAATCAAACTCAATTGCAAGAAATGTACTACATCGGTGCTGCATCTCTAAGCTCATCCCCACCTGCTGCACTGGAATTCGAATATTTAATTACTGACTTTATCCTTTTGTCAGATACACCTTTTAATCATTTTACTATGATATTCCACTCTTCATTCTGCCCGCTGTGTGGGAAATGTGTATATACTCATACCTATATACTGCCATTTTTTTTAAGCAGATACTTCTGAAGTGAGAGGGATTTATGTATTAAATGCCAAAGAATTGTAGTCCCAACTTTGATCTCTGAATCAAGGGAAATGAAGCAGATTTGCACAACACAATCACTTGCAAATTGCCTCCCAGGGTATCAGTGCGGATTGAATTCTAGAACAGAGAAAGATGGATTTGCCAAGTCTCTGGGAATTTGAATGTGTTTTCTTGTTAACACATTAAGGCACAAATTCCCTGTGCCATTGCTGGGTCAGCAGTTGAACACAGTGAGATTTGGGTTCCCTACAGGGAGTAGAATCTGGTAGAGGGGACAGAAGACGCAGTTAGTTTCCCTGCTTCAGACTACAGCATCATCAGAGTGGTTATCTCATGGAGGAAAGAGAAGAAAGACTGATGGCCTATGTCCAGCACTGCAGCATGCTGGTGACAGAGGGTCTACATTTACAGCTTGTATTTAATGCAGCAGTGGCCTTTCATGCACAAATATGAAGATTTATTTCTCCAGAATATCACAAAACACTTATTACCTGGAAAACTGCCCCCTGTCCTTTGGATTAACGACTATGTTATCATGTCATATTTGTTTTCCCACAGTACTGAATCCAGCCTATTTAGGCCTATCTGAAAAGCTGGACCTGATATATGAACCAAGAATAGTCCCTCCAAATAGGGGGACTCCCTAATCAAACCTTGTTCATGTTTTTTTCAACTTTGCATTGTGTTCACATTCTCATTAGGAGAGAGAAGGCCTACAAAGGTATATAGGCCACCTAATAACAAATAATAAGATTTACAAAAGCATCTAGATTATTGAGTCTGATTGGTTTTCAATCTCCAAATCCAGGAGGTGACCCATGAAGTACTTATTTAACAGTTAAGACCTCTCATTGCTCGTGTGTGTCTGTCTCCTGGTCTTATCTGTAACATCTTCAACACTGGAGGAATTGGAAACTTAAAACCTTGTCTTTCATCCCTAGTCTTTGGCCACTGTTGGCATTCTTGTTCTATTGGAGCAAGAGACTTCTTTTCCCCTCCAAGACAGAGATATTAAACACACTTAAATGTTTTGGAATAGCTGACCTTACACTGGACAATTGATGACCAAAATCACAAACTACCCTGATTTCAGGTTCCAATCTTATCTCTCTTGAACACCATCACCCCATAATCTTCTAGCACTGACAGATCAGATGCAAAACCAAGTGCAGAATCACATGTAAAAAAAAAAAAAGAGCAATCAGTTCTTCATAGAAAAGAGAGACTACTTTAATTACTGCCAACAGACAGTGACCTTGAAATTTCTAGTATATTTTAATTTTATCAGCCTCAGCCATTCAGATACTAGATTGATGGAGACAGAATAAGTACCTGGTTGGAATCCACTAAATTATTAGGCTGATTTCTAGCTGAAAATATTTCAGTAAAAGGGTTATATGTTTCATTTAGGTAAATAATGATAGGGTCTGCAACTACTCTTGCTGGCATGAAAATTCTGAGATCTGTCACTCTGTGTCCTTCAAGGCAAAAAAATGGATCCAAAGTTAGTGATTTTTGTCATGACACTGCTATATTTGGTGTCTTTCATAAAGGTCCTATACTTAAATTATTTTGACAGATTGTCAGCTTCCATTTAAAAAAAAAAGTTTTTAGCCCTCCAGGCTATGGCAAAAAGCCTCTTGACTAAATTTGAAAATCAGAAGGTAATTCAAATGCCAAATTTATTATTTTAACACCGTAATATCTTGTGATTGCATTGCAGTGAGCCTTGCTCATGATTTTTGAAAACTTAAGGCCATCCATCCTGTGTGTCAGACTGGGCCAGAAGGAAACCACATCCTTTCTCCCTTCAGGATAAAGCCACCTTACATGCAGCCTGTTGACTTTGCCTTGTACAGCACCTGGCAGAGCTGACAGCCAGCTATAGGACACTTAAACTGGAGATTTCACAAGACCCTCTAGAGCAATCAGTCCTTCTCAGGGTCTGCTAGGGAAACCCATTGTCAGCTATTCCAAGTGTGTGTTTAACCCATTTCTTTAAAAAGAAAATAGCAAATTCTCACTGTCAATTCAATGTCTCTCAGCTGAGCATCACACATTGCACCTGCAGCTCCCTGTGTCCCCGAGGGCTCCAGCCTTTGTGCACATTAAGCCACTAACCGGATAGCAGCCCTCCTCCACATCCTCCAGGTCACAGGATTTTGTGGGACAGAATGAGGTTTAAGGTTAACTAACTTCTTCCAGGAGATTATAAATAATTAAGAAAGACAGGCATGTGAAAAAATGCTGTGGACTCCTGCAGGGGGACACAGCACAGGGACCTCCTGCCCCTCCAGTTGCACGGGTGGGTGGGGATTGCCAGGCTGATGGGGAGCAGGGGATGGCCAGGCTGGTACTGCAGGTGGCCACATGCACAGCTCCCTGAGCCATCTGCTCTGAATTAGACTGGATTAGAGACATAGCATAGACAAATCCCTTCTTGCTGCTTGTGTGAGATAGATTTATCCCATGTGAAATATGGCTTAGAGGAAAGGGCTGCCTCTCTCATTTGCTTGGAAAGGCTATGAACAAGGAGAGCTTCTACAGCCAGGTAAAATAAACAGCACCCCTAAATGAGAGATGATACTTCGGCAGGCAGTCTTTGTTTTGGTAGCTCCAGCACAAAGTAAAAAAAATATATCAGGACAGGTACCAAAAGCTCCATGCAGGATTCTCTGAAGGCAAGAAAAGACACAGGTAGGCAAAGAAGTCAGTACAAATAGCACTGCATTCATAACGTTTTACAGAGAGGAAGGGTACATAATAGGAATGGACAAATCTGAGGCACAACATCCTTAATCACCATTTACATCACCATCCCAAAGAAGACAAAATCCATTTCATTCTTGACTTTCCTAGGTGGTTGTCTTGCCATGGAAGAAACAAAACAAACAAAAAAGAGCTGCAGAGCAAGTGTGTTGTTTGTATTTCAGGAGTCTGTGCTTTTTATCCAGTTCATAATGATTTTGCTTACTTTCTGCATACGTACTGCTCCCTGAGAGGCTGTCCTGAACCCAATTGTCATGACCCACCACGGCTGTGTAGCCCTCAGGTCTGTGAGGCACTGATTGTGCTTACTTGTGCTTTCTCCACCTATATAATGGCCCTTTGGCAGAATTAATCTTTGCTTCTTTCTTTTCTAAGCAGCTGCTAGTTCTGCCTTACAAATCCCACTTTTCCTTGTGAATGAAGCACACTGAAAAACATAAAGGAACAATGAAGCAAACATGCCGGTCTCTATGTTTAGTTTAGAGAAACTAAAAAAAATACAGTTCTGGATGAAGTCAAGCCCTGTACCTGCATCTCTAAATAATATACAGAGTAGGGTGCACTTTGCCATGTTACTTGCACCCACCGTTCAACTCTTTCAGAATGAAAGCTCTCCTTGCCTTTATAATGCTTGGGAGCAAAGAAGGGAGAATGGTAAACCCAGTGCCATGCAAGAGACTGAAGCAAGGTTGGAATGAAAGCAAATAAAAAGAGAGACGAGAAACACTCTAGTAAAGGCAGAGACTAAAGATTCAGAAAGTATCATAAGAAGAAGGAAAAATGCCTTTTTTTTCCAGATCCTGTGAAAAAATAGACCTTCATCAAAGAGTTTGCATCACTGTTATACCAGGAAACTGGAGGGATTTACAGTTTCAAACAAAATTTGAGACATGATACTGAATTCTTTTACAATAGTAAAAATTAGAATCAATTAAAACAAATGGAATTATCCCAGACCTATATGCGTTATGTTGTCTAGGACTGAAAGAGAGATTTTTTGTCATTTCTAGTCAGAAATTACTGATTAATAAAATAAAAAAAAAATTATATGAGTAGACCATTCCTCATGAAGTGCATTTTTTTGCACAATATTTCAGGATAATATAGCAGAACTGTCAAGAAAGGACATTTCAGCTCCTTTCACAAATAAAAGGACAGTTTTCCATTGATAAAGGTTTTTTCTTCCATTATGAAATGAAAAAATACAACTCAACAATGAAAAACAAATTAAAGAAATTTTTTTTTGTATTCCAGTTGGAAAATAATGTTTTTTTCAGTATTAAATTTTCATTGAAAAAGAAATCTATTTCCTATGAAGTATTAATAAAGACACCCATATGACTAATCAATCTTATTTGTTTCCATGCCATCATCTTTGACATAAGGAAATGCTATACTTCCAAAAGCTCTAATTTTATATGTCCCTTAAGACTCTATTAGCCACGTGACGGTTCTGGCAGTGTGCTGTGCTATGTGGTTTGATTATGCTGCAAAACTTAATAGAAACTTCATATTTAGCATATGTTTTGGTTGGTCCACACATTGATTGAATAGCTCTGTATATAATATAATTAAACTAGTAACAAGTTGTGCAGGCAAATCCTTTAAGTATGATATTCAGATTTTATGGTCCTTGTGACAGACTCAGTCTTCTGTTTTACTTCTGAATGGGATCTAGCAGAGGTGCAGCACAGATTTCCCTGCACATTACTGCAATATAACTTAGTTAACTCTATGACTTGATGAAATTTGGAGAAAATGCTGTTGTCAAATTCCAGACAAATTCTTAGAATAATCCTGGAAAAGATGATCAAAATATTCCTGGATTCTCTTCACACTTGACCACTTTACTTGTAAACCAAACTATACAATTTTTCAAATAATCTCCCATATTTTAGGGAAGAAGTGAACAATTTGCCTGCTGTGATACTTGAATTGCCGAATGGCCCCTAGATCATATGATTAGTGGCACAAGTAAGGTCAAATGAGATTGCTTGCAGAATACAGCAAACATCACACTGGATTAGGGAAATGTCAACCTAGCTTGCTGTATCATCTCTGACCATTTTAGCAGCAGGTTCACAGGTGCTCTGTGATTGTAAGCTAAATATAGCCCCCTTCTTTGGTTTGACAATAAATTCTATCCAACAGGTCTTAGAAACCTCACTGAAGTCCCCATGTACTGGGTTCTTGTGACATGGTTTTGGCAGAGGGGGGACCTCATGGGCAGCTTCTATGAGAAGCTCGCAGAAGATTCTCCCATCTCTGACAGAGCCAATGCCAGCTGGCTCCAGGATGGAATCACTGCTGGCCAAGGTCAAGCCCAGCAGCATCAGTAGTGGTGCCTCTGGGATAACAGATTCAAGAAGGGGTGAAAAAAACCTGTGCAATTGCAGTGAGACCCTGTGGGAAGCCCACACTGGAGCAGGGTCCTGGCAGGATCTGTGGAAAAGGAGCCCACACTACAACAGGTTTGCTGACAGAACTTGTGACCCTGTGAGGGACTCGCCTGTTCCCGAAGGACCAAACCATGTGGAAGCGACCCACTCTGGGGCAGCTCATGAAGAACTGTAGCCTGTACAAAGAACTGATGTTTGGAGAAGTTTGTGGAGGATTGTCTCCAAGGGGTGGGACCACACTCTGGGGCAGGGGAAGAGTGTGAGGAGTCCTCCCCCTGAGGAGGAAGCAGCATTGGAGACAGTGTGTGATGAACTGCCCATGGTCCCCATTCCCTGTCCCCCTGTGCAGCTGCAGGGGAAGGAAGTAGAGAAAATTGGGAGTAAAATTAAGACTTGGAAGAAGAGAGGGATGGGAGGAAGGTGTTATAAGATTGGGTTTTATTATTTATCGTTACCCTTCTCTGATTTGGTTGGTAATAAATTTTCCCCCAGTTGTGTCTCTTTCGCCTCTGACAGTAACTGGTGAGTGATCTCTCCCTGCCCTTATTTCAACCCACGAGCCTAAAATTTGTATTTTCTCTCCTCTGTCCAGCTGAGGAGGGGAGTGATAGAGCAGCTTCAGTGGACATCTGGCATTCAGCCAGGGTGACCCCTTCACACACCAGTGAACAGCTCACTGAAGTTTATTTACAGCGTTAAAGAAAAAGCCCACACATGCAAGTCTTTCTGGTGGATATAGAGGAGAAAATTAAAGGGAAGATCAGTTTGTCTCTTCCATTTAGCTCTGATTACCACCTGTATTGGAAGTTTCTGTGGCCTGCTGCTAATTCTTTTAACTGGCACTTCATAATTACATGATCAGACATCTGTTACTTAAGATAGATGATTGTCCTCAACAGCTCTTAATAAAATTAAGACACGCCCTTCTGGAGGTCTTAATTAGTAATCTCATGACATCTCTATAATCTTTTTGATTCACTCCTCCGGTGTGTCCCTCTCATGTGGCTGTTCCTGCCAATGCTGACTGCTATGTGGCAAAACGGTACCATTGTCACTTCCAATTACCCTGGCAGGAGCTGAGCCAAAGGCTGTGGACCTAATGAGGTGTACCAATCAGGAGCACAATGCGGCTCCATTTCTACCCCCTGGGTGATAACTACTTTGTAAGAGCGATCCATTCTCGGTTACTTTAGGAAGTGGAAATAAACATATGTGCATGATTACCCAGTGAGATCTCCTGCACAGCCAGGGTGGGGGGAGAATTGGATAGCCACAAGAAGCACGGGGAGATCCACAGGCCGAGTCATTGAACACATTCGGCTGCTGTGATAGCAGCATCTGTCTTTGCTATTTAATACTCTAGTTTGTAGCAAACAAGAAAGGGCATTAGGCTTGTTTCTGCAGGTGTGAAAAGCAATCAAAACCTCCCACCGACCTCAGGGGGAGCAGAAGCACGTGCTTTGCAAGGACATAGTGGTGCTGCACGCTCTTTAGATAAGGCTAGAGCAAGAGTACTCTTAAGAAAAACAGACAATAAAGAGGAGCAGAGCACTTAGGCTGGGATTAATTTTGCCTACTTTTAGCCATCTAAAACTTTAGTACCTAACATATATTAGTCATTTAAGCTCCCTCTGCAGAGGGAGGGATGCATTTCAAGAGGCTGATCAATCCTTTCTGCTCCACCAGCAGTATATAGGGGTATCTTTTACAGAATCAGGATGATATAGTCTCCCATAAACAGGTCACATAAACACACCCTGGATGGCCACCAGCAACAAAGATAGCTAAATCCTTTGGAGATGACTCAAAATCTGACTCTAATTAACAAGCACAATGCTCTTTCCATTTCCTTTAACTGGATATATATAAGTCCATAGTAGCCAAAGAATAAATTAATACTCTCAGAGGACCTGAGAGGACTACTTTATGCAAAAAAATGTTTACACCTAAGGTACTGTGGAAATGTATGGGGGCAAGCTAGCAACGAAGAGAGTAAGAAATACCTTGCTTTTTTGGCTCTCCATTTCAGCTTTGATCTTTCCTGACAATCTACCTATTGGCACTTGATGCTATGACAGTACAGGCTTGACCAATCCTCCTCTCAGGCCGAAATTCTCTCTTTGTAGGGAGAAAACAACAGGGATGAATGACACAGAATCCACATAAGACACAGATAAATTCTTGGGTGCCTATTATATCTTGAGAGATGAAAACTCTGGTTTTGATCAATCCTGGAAGAATTTGACAAGGGTATGTTTGACATGTTCCAAGAAAGCCAACCTTGTGATAAATCACATTTACCATGCTAGCCTCTACTGAGTAGCACTGAGTTTGAATAAGTGTTGCATGAAGGATATTGAGACAGGCTTAATGCACAAAGTTTTATTGGTGGGGTCTGGAGGTGAAGATGTATCTGCCAACTTCAGAGTTACTGAAGGTATTAAAAGCAGTGGGAATAGAAAGACAGAGGCGGGAGGAAAAGCCAAGGAAAAGCTTCTCCCTGTGACCGGCTGGGAGTCATTGCCAGGCAAGCATTCCCCTCTGTGGTCTCCCTCATAACAGCGGGTTATAACAGTGATGGCAGCCATCGTCATCCCTGTCCCCTAGCACTTCATACCTACATCAGGACCTGAGCCAGATCCTATGGGCTGTTCCCACTCATGGTGCTCTTCATGCTGGCTCTGGCACACTTAGCTGGACACAGGCATTGCACACAGATTGGCACAGAGCTTTGGTGCACGTGTTTCACTGGATAATCCTGACCAGGCATATCGGTTACCACTGCCTATTTTGCTATGCTCTAAGCTTTGTGTTTCTGTCATATAAACTAAAAGTCGTAAGATGAGCTGTAGGAAAGGTGCAGGAAGGGCAATTCTTCATGCCAATGACAGTTGCATCCTGTAAGACCTGTCTATATGATCAGTACATAGGCTGAAAGTATAAGAAAATGAGGCAAACCATATGAGACCAACAGAACAAAACAAGGGAAAATACTGCCCTGACAGCTCAGACAAAGCCCTGCCACAGCAGCCCAGGTGAACAGTTACAGCGAGTTTTGAGCAAAGACAGCGAATGGAAAGTGTTCAGTTTCACAATGATTGCAGCGCCTAAGGCACTGTGCAAGAAGAGAATGTCCTTTGGCTGTAGATTTCTATATTCTAGAATTACTTTTCCTTAAAGCAAAAAAACCCACCCCACTGTATCAAACACATTGTGTTGCACAGTTCTGAAAAATGTTGCAATCTGGCTTACAAAGTCTCCAAACAACAAATGTTTATATTTTCAATTAAACTAAATTGACAGAAGTGTCATATTTTCTTTCCCTCAATATCAAATTTTAAGTCTATTTTTATAATACTTTCTATTTGTTTAAAGTAAAACAAAAAATTTTATGGAAAAATATTTACCGTTTTCACTTACGCACTTAAAAATTAAATCATTGAGCTGGAATCAGCTTTAATGAAACAGCTTTTTCTGTAGAGAGGGTTGGTATAATGTGAAAACATTAAAGCATCTCTTTGAACCATATTCTACATACCCTTTTGTCTTTCCCACTTGTATGTTTTTCACTTCTTGCTTCTCTTTAACCACCTGTATTATGGAAACTTGCACTTTCACATATACACATCCTGGATTTACTATGATATTCTTTTTGTTCTGATAATGTCCTCTTTCTTTCATTCCCTACCTTCTTGTCAAGTTCCCTTCCCCTTCTTTGTTGCACTCTCACGCTCTTCTTCTCTTTTGCAACACATCCAAGGGAAAACCTGGAATAAAAATTTCCAAAAAAAGGCTGTCTACATGTGTCATGGAGATAGGGATCTTTCAAGACTTTGTAATTTCCACGAGAAATCCAAGCTGATTGTCTACTCCCCTTGAGAACTATGCTCCCCAGTACAACCCTTTGGCCCACAAGAATAAAATTCTTCCTTCTCATTCAGCACAGAGCCAAGGTCATCAGACCCACTGTCTTCCATTAGAAACTAAGTGGCAAAGGTGTGCTCTTCTTCGCCTGAACATTTCAGATTTTCTCCCTAGAATGTCCTAGATAGAGGAGAGAGAGGTGGCCATTGGTTAGTAGGTCAGAAAATCATAACTGAATCAAATTATTCTGACCTTGAACTGATAATTAAGATTTTGGACACTTCACAGAACGAGAAATTCCACTTTGTGCAGTGAGGGAGCCTAAAGTCAATGGTGTAGGTTAGTCCCCTGATGTTTGCACAGATTATATGACATGTATACTTTGTCAGTCAAATCCTGTTCACTGAGAGCCAAAACTGATCCATGCCTCACACCCAAGAACACACATTTCTGGAACAGCCTTCCTTCTATGTTTCTTCTCAAATATTCTGGCCTTTCAACCATGTATTTCCAATTTCTTTTGCTGGGCTCTGAGTATGAGGACAAGACCTTAACTGTGTTGTAACTCCTACGAAAAACACTCAGTCATCATCAGTCATAACCCAGTGCGAAGATACAATGCAAATAAAACCTGCCTCTGAGTTTATGCAAGAAAGAATGCTTCCTTTTCAGTAATATGTTAAAAAAAAAAAAAAAGAGAGAGATAGAGAGATATGGCAATTTCCAATTAACAGCCTCTGTATTCCTCTATGCTCAGTGTTTAAAATAAGTTGATTGAGATCATAAACTGTGCACACGGTGATAATATTGCTGATGCTGACCTTGCAAAACACAACTCTGTGCTTTGTGAATCAATCATTCCTGCCTGGAGGAAGAGGTAAAATAAAACTGTGGAGAAGCCATCAAGAGAGCAGGTGAATGACAAGTGCCTGCAAGTATACGAGTAACAAACTAAGTAGAATTTCTCTCTCTACCCACAGTAAGGCAACAGAGAAGCCCTATTCGTCTGTAAGGTTACTGTTTTATGTACCATGTGCTGACAGTCCATAGTTGTATTACATCCCAGAAAAGGCAGTGCAAAATGGTGCCTCTTAGTGGATGCTTGGCATGCTGCAGGGCCTGGCATCATGATTTGGGTCGTGGCCATGCTGAGGGCTAAGGGTCAGTTTCTATGATGAGTCTCTGCCCCATGGCAGCAGCTTGCGCAGTCTTTCTCCTCACTCACAGGTATATTAGATGAATAGACTCTTCATCCCAGGGATCTTCACCAGCTATGCTGGCTCACCTACTTCTGTAAGGCAAAACCATGAAGATCAGCAAAGGCCAGCCACAGAAATAGTCGCTCTGACTAGAAGAGGCTAGATATTAGCACCCGGTAACTCATGATAGCTGCAAGAGACGAAGGGAAGAAGGAAAGGTTCTAATATGGAGAAAGGATGTCTCCAGGTGATCTGGTCCAGCCAAAAGGGCAGATGCGATCTTGCCTTCGAGTTCACTCCTGAGTAGCCAAAGGATCCCATGATCCCTTTGCTCAGCCGCTGTCCCAGTGCTACACACGCACGTAATCCTTTTGCTGGAGATGCCACTTTATCATTCCAAATGGCTAGTGCAGGAAACATTCCTGCATGTTTATGCTTGTAAATTTTCCTATTCTACTGGGTATTCAGACAGGCTCACAAAAGCAGCTGTAAATGAATTAGCAGGCAAATTGCTCTGCACACTGGAAGATCAGAAAGAAAATGCAAAGAGAAAGATACACATTAATGCTTCATTTGCTGTAAACAAAGAATTGTGTTTTTCTTTTCATATCCTCAATGAATCTAATGGGGCAAGGCAAAAAAAAAAGAAAAATAAAAAGAGGAGACAAGTAAACAATTCTCTTAGGAAAAGGGATAGCACATGCCTCTCCTCTGGACCATCCTATGTCTCAAAATCAACATAAAGTGTCACCTCCTCCAATCAATAGCAAGCTCCTTGAAATGCAAAAGGGCAGACCACAGAAAATGACATCACAATATGATGACATCACAATAACATGAGATTTATTTGCACCAAAACAGTTGAGGAACTACTGGTATTCATAAAACATTCACATACCAGCCCCTTTATGTTCAGGAAATTTAGAGACAACCAAAACTAGAAAAGATTCACAGGAACAAGAACATTCCCAACTGAAGAATTCCTTCACTATAAGTAACAATCTTGATAGTATAAAGCTGTTCAATTTTAAGTGTTCTGATTGAGAAATTTCATAAAGCTTTTGAAATATTAATAAATGTTTAATTTTCCAATATATGTGTGATATAGTTAAATACTGGTTACTTTTCAGGCAGAGGAAACAGGTGTAATTGATTCACTGAGTTCTGCTAAGACTGAAAGCTTCTCAGACCATAATTTATTTAGAAGGTAACCTTTTGGTTCTTTCCTTTTGTCAGCCCCCTTAAACTATGAAGATAAGAAGAAATACTAGAAAACAGTAGAACACATGCTTATTCCTTCATTCTTTCTTAAAAAAGAAACCCAAAACAAAACAACATAAATTCCATCAGATTTCATTAAAAATCAATTATTTTAATGGTCCAGTGTTCATTTCTGCAGAAGAGCGATAAACTAAATATCCTTGGTGTTTGCCCAAAGGGAGTATTTAGATTATCTAAGCTGTTACATTAGCAAGGGTTCTATCAGGCAGACAAACAAGTGGTTTATATTCACAGTGCTCCATACATATTATCTTGCAGGGTGGTGGTAAGGCTCTAAACTTTTATGTAGTCATCGTTCCACAAGCATAAATGTTGCTGTACAGTCACAACATTTCACAGCACTGCACTTTTCACCTGCAGAGCATCAAATACATCAGAAGCTGTGCAAGAACTCCTTTCATTTCACAGATGAGAAAACAGAGCAGCCAGACACACAGCAGCTGAGAAGAGAACACAGCCCTGATAACTTCCCATAATGACACAAGTCTGCACTTGCCCCATTTAATTTTCAGATTTAACTAAGGAAGCTAAGTGAAAACTGTCAGTGAGGGAAGGGGAAGGAGATGGGGAGAGAAAGATACATCCAGAACACAACTGAGGCTGGCTCCTCTAAGATCGGCTTTATCTCACTCACAGTGTGTGTAAAATGGGATGTACTGAATGCCAGCCAATTTCTTGCTTTGGACTATACTGTTGCCTAGACAAGTGATTCATATTTTCAGCACACTGAGAAAACATGTGGTCGCATCAGTGTATTTTAATATAGCAACACCGGACAGCTTTCCCCCAGACCGCTAAAATCTACCTCCTTAGTTTTAACTAATCCTCATCACAGGTCCTGGGCTAAGGAGCCAGTCTTTTCCTAAGTAGTCCTCTCCAATGCACACCTCCCCATCTCTTTAAGCCAGGCTAGTGTTTGCTGTGGACAATGTACTGTATCAAGAGTATTGACGTCAGTTCTGTGAGATTCGCTAGCCACACAACACTTCAATTTGTTTAATTTGAATATTGATATATGGTTAATGCTAACATCCATTTACTGAGTTTTACATCCTGAGAAAGCACTGACATTTCAGCCACAGGTCCTCACAAACTGTGGAGTAAAGATATTCAGCATCTGAGAGGTATCTGTAAATTGAAGCATCCAATCACACACCCTTGCTACTCTGACAGGAATTCTTCTCATTGATTTGTTACTAATGAACATCATTAGAATGCTGAAGGAGCTGGCAGTGAAAGGTCACTCTCCGACATCTTTAATGAGTTGTGGCAGTTGTGGGAGGTGTCTAATGACTGAAAGAAAGGCAAATATTACAAATTTCTTCCAAAAAGAGAGGAAAGAAAACATTTTTGAGGATTAAAGGAAACATCAGAGTTTATCTAACCTGATCTGCTAAAAAACCCCACAACATCACTGTCCTAGGTTACAGTGTAAAATGTGACCAAGGGCATGTATTCTGTTACCATCTTCATGGGCTGTTGCAGCAGGTGGGGCAGTGTCCGTTATCTGCTACCATAATTCATCCCTGATAACTCCCTCCGGGAGCTATCTCTGTTTAATGGGCAATCAAGGACTCTGCCACATGACTCATAGATAACTCACTCTGGACTATCTCCTGTTAATGGGCCCATCACTGCCTTTCCTCATGACTCACCATTCCATTATGAGATGCTCCACCCAGGAGGAGGAACTCAGGGTTCCCATCTGTGTATAAATCAGAGGTTTGGAACAGAACGGGCAGCCCTTACCTACGGGACTTCCAGAGGACAAGAGCTACACTGCTGGACCTTCAGGCGAAGCCCAGCCTCTTTTCTACAAGATCATTACTTCAGCAGCACCACTTCATCCGGACTGCCATCAACATCCTGACCAACAGGGTGCCAGGTTGTATTCTGACTCTCTCAGTGGTTTTTCTTTGTACTATAGCATCTATTTTATTTTTCCTATTAAATTGTATTTGTGACTTGGAGTCTCTCACTGGTTTGCTTTTCAAACCTTCACAATCACAAAACTAAACAAAGCCAAAAAAAACCCCAAAAGACACACAAACACATGTACACAAACACTCAAACCTATCACAGGTTTCATTTTCATGGATTCTACATACAATCTTTCTGTTAGAGAAACCAATCTGGTTAACCAGATGGAATCCCAGCCTCACCACCTGACTTAGCACACTAATGCCTTTTGGACTAAGCTGGTGGAAGTGTTATATTCCATGCATTGAAAAGCCATGCCAAAAATATTTCCTCCAAACAAGTTCGATAGAAGTTTTGTAGACTTCTTTGCACATTTCTTGGTCCACATCACAGGCCTCTTACTCACAACCAGAGGTTACTGTCCACAGATGCTTCCAAAAATTGAAACCAATGGTTGTCCGTGATTGTCTTACTATAGATTTCAAGTGTATTGATACCCTTAAGGCTGTTGCAAAGTAAATATCTGAAGGACTGAAAATAAGAGGTCTTTGTATGACCAAATACATAGTTTTTAAACACAGGACTATGCCTTTTAAAGTTATGCAAGCAAAATCAGATTTTTCTAGAGATAGAAATAGTTATTATCATAAATTTTATAAATACAAATCTCCTGTTGGACATTTTCATTGTTTTTCTTACTACTTTCAATTCAAGGAAAATCCTACAGATTGAGCACTGCAATAAGATGCTAATATTTTACATGCAGGAATAGAATAACTCGAGTCCTGTGTGGGCCAGTATTGTTTCATTTACATGGTCAGTATCAGATGTTCTCATTAAAAGCAATATTGAAGTCATACAATTTATTGCTCTAGCCATTAGCTATTGGTGGCTAAAACCTCAAATGCTGCAGTGATAACTGCAATACAATTTCACAGACAGACCAAAATATATGAACTTATGTACCATTTGGGAAAGCAATCCAGCCACCTCAGAGAGCCTAATATGAAGCTCTGAGATCAGATGAAGACCCAGAAGATCATCTGAGGAGAGCCTGTATGGTCAAAGTTCTTGAACTTTTGACATAGTTCCCATTCAGGACAGTCTAGAAATGGGAAGTGAAAAGAACAATTGTGATCATGTGAAAATCATGAAGAAATAATGAGCTGGATGCTAAAAAGTATTCCTTCTCTCAGGATAGGTACATGGCAGTATATGAAAATCTGGTCGGAGCTTTAGAGACAGCTGCACTTAAGATGATGTTTTGACTTCCAAATCCTTGCTCTGTGACTTGTGGATGTTGCTTGTGGAGTCTTGACTAGGAAGTTGAAGTTGATTTATAAGAAATATGTCAAAAAATACCAAATAAAGTGAGCAATAACCCAACATGAGTATATATGCAATCAATGCTACATAGTTTTCTCTTTCTCTTTATACACGTAACATATATGCAACTTATTTATAGATACACACTGAATATACAAAGCCATAAAATATGAACTGTAGGTACATCACATACATGTATATTTGCTACTCAATAATATTTAAACAAACATGAAACTGGGAATCAAATAGTTAAAAACCTAGAAGTCAAATGTTTTAGAGCTCACGCTGAAGCAGATGTCTGGCTCTCCTCCACATATGGCAATGATACTGTCTGTGGGGTAGATGGAGAACATCAGGTGTCTCAGGGATTAAGAATCTCTCTGTAGCCAACAATTGAGAAGCTCAGAGAAAAGATTTACATTCCAGTCTTCCCCTGACCTTCAGCATCTGACACAAAGTTTTTGGAAAGTAGCTCTCCACTTTTAGACAATTAGTTATTCTGAAATGGCAAGTATCATTCACATCACCTCTTCTTCCCTGCTCTTCCTCCATTAAAAATTTAACTCTTATTCACTGTTCATGGGACCAGAAAGAAAACGGGTGATTTAGGGAACATTGTTAGAGTTGGTATTAAAAACGTTTTTTCTTTTCTTTCTTGTGCAGCAATAGCATTTTCCAAAATTCGGAGTTAGATAACAGAGATGTCTAATTCTGTTCTGAATGCCCAGCTGCATATCAAGTATTTGAATGAGGCTGGCAGAATGTGAGACCTGTGGGATGACATGCCTTCAGGAACTGGCAACTGGAATGCAAAGTAAACCTATTTTAACTCCCATTCCCTTCAGTTGGGCAGTTAATTTGAATACAGATGGGTATCTAAAACAATAATAGACATCCCTTTTTAGGGAGCAAAATCCCACTGGCAGTGACGGGAATTAGGTATTGGTCTTTAATGTTCCTCTCAGCTGACAGAGCATTGAATGAGCTCATTTAGCTTTGTGACACAGCTTAGCATCCACAGATTTGATGGGTCAGTTTACTTGAATATTCTTAGTTTTAAAGGTACTTTATTTTCCTGTTCATCAGTGCATTTGCTGCACCAAATGCTCATGCATTTATTAGCTTATGGCTCAGTACAAATGGGAGTGTAAGTGATAACTGATGAGTAAGAGAGACTGGCTTAACAGGAGACATCTCTGAATCTAGGATGGAGTTATGCTCAGAAACCTGCACATCCCACATCTGCCACAGGGTGGAAATAATCTTAGGAACATATCTCCATAAAATCGCTGCAACAGTTCAAATGCAGTGGTTAAATGCCATATGCTGCATATACAGATGCAGCTCAGCTTGGAACAGCTCTGAGCTGAGCACGTGATACGGCTTTAAGTAACTGCCTGAATACTTCTTTACACCCAAGAAAACAGCATGGCTCCTCAGGTCCTTTTCTAACCTAGTATTTAAACAGTATACTAGTTTTATAAAATTCCATGTAAAGCATGTTTCTTAATAAACTAGATAACTATAAAGAGTTAGTGTACTAATAAAAGGAAGAGGAGCTCAGATCCGCAAATGCATTTAAGTACTTAATGCCCCAAGGCATTTGTCTCCCATTAGATTCTGAATGGGCGAATTAGGACATAAACTGCTCTTCTGAGCTCAGGCCAGAGGATTTCTCTCCTACATCACTAATTTGGGAACATTTTCTAATGATCAAAGACAGATACATCTCTGAAGAGAGACTTTTGATGGTAGAGAGAGGAGATGGCATAACACACATGCCTTTTTTTCCTCTACTGACTTGAATAACTGATTTGAAGAGAAGCACAGAATGCTCCTGTTCCTCCCAAATAAGGGACTAGTTAAGCTCATTTGACTCAAGGCAGTGGTGTGTCTTGCAATGCAGCAGCCTATTCCTGGTGAGCCAAGCAAGTGATCTTTACACTCTCCCTTTTCCCCACTTGCTAAAACAATAGATTTCTGTCCCCTTGAGATGCAAATCTATCAGTCTTGCAATCTCTTAATATTCATATTGGACTGAGAAAATGTTTATATTTCTGTGTCACACCTGGTGCACTCCTACTCCAGCTCGGTCTTTTTATCCGCAGCTGCCTGTGGGTTCTTCCTGCTTTTCCTTTCACATGACATAGGTATAAAGGACTTTTACTTTGGGAATTATGTTCAGTTCGTGTTTTAAAGAAGATGGTATTTCCAGTGCAACATCAGGGGGCTTTAGTATAGTTAGGAGCTTTCTCTGAGAAAACAGCAGCTTAGCACCAAATGAGCTGATCTGAAGCCTGTATGAGAAAACCTGTGGCTTCAGAACTCCCCAGTTCTTGGGGTTGTCTGCTTCAGGGGCACTTTGAAGCGTTTATCCCCAGGGCTGACACCAGCCCAAGCTCTGCAGTGACTGCAGTACAGGGAGCCCTTCGAGCCAATGTGCTGCCACTGGCATTTTGAGCGCTGCACAGACAAGGCTTGCTCTGAGCAGGATCAGCCGGGTAAATAACTGGCAAGGGAGACATTTGCTGGCAAATTTTTCTGCCACTTTGCCATTCCCCTTCAGATCTGTCACATCTCTTACTCAGTGGATCTCCACGTGCCCCCGCAGCGCAAACGCGCTCTGCGCAGTTTCAGCTTCAGGCACTGTGGTTAATCACTGTCATTTCAGCATCTGGATGCTGGGAAAGGCTGCCGGGCCCTTCTGCACAGACCCGTGAAGCTGTTTGCTTTCCCCTGACCCATGAAGCAAAGAAGAAAAATGGTGACAAGTCATTAACAAGATATTCTGTGTTTCATTTTATGAGTGCCAGCTGTTCTCCAGCAATCACTCACACAAAACCAGCACTAAAACCTGACTGCTGTGGGATGTGAGTGCAGACCACACGAGCACTGAGAAGCTTTCCAGTTAGGGATAAAGAGGATGGTGCCATGGCGCCGTGTGGGCCAGCAGCTCCCCAGGACTGGGACTGCTGGGAACTGCAGGGGATGCTTGGGCTGGCAGGGAGGGAGGGTGGCAGCCTGAGGGGCACTGGGGCAGCTGCAGCTCAGAACATTTTGGGCATGTCCTCTGAGGATGGGGGAGGCCAAGGCAAGGCTGAGACAAGGGCTGGTGGGTCTGGGTGGGGCAGGGCTGTGAAGAGCTGCAGCCCAGCCCTGCTGGGTGTTGCTGGGGCAAGGGCTGTCCCTAGGAGACTGTCATGGGGTCCTGGGCCATGGGCAGGGTGGGAGCAGCCCTGGAGGACTGGACAAGAGTAGGCAGGGCTGGTGGTGTCCCCTCGGGCTTGGCAGATAGACAGAAACTCTGTGGAGGACTTTTATAACGAGGAAGACCCTGACTTTAAACAACTCAGGTAAAAATCTCAGTGCTGCCACAAAACTGTGACAAGTCCATGATATCTGGTAGAGGCTTGGCCAAAGTCTGTGTTTCCTCAGTAATGAAAATTAATGAAACCATCCTGAGTTCATCCAAGAGGGGGAAACCAAGTAACAGCTACAATAGTAGCAATTGTGGAGTCAAAGCTGGCTCCATTAATTTATTTGGGGACTCTCCCCTGAAATCCAATGCTAATATCAAACTAAACCCCTACAAACCATTTCTGCTAATGCTTGGAAAAATGCCTGACCTGGAAGATTGAGTATCAGACAAACAATACTCAATGCATTGCTTGAAGAGATTCCTAAAATAACTGGTAAGACATATCAAGGGCCGGGAAGCAATGTAGATCATAATTTTCTAAGTTTGTACGTCCAAACTGGGAAGAAGCTTTAGTGTTTGCTACTGATTCCTATGAATCTAGCTTGTTTCAAGCCAGAAACATAGCTTGGGAGTCTCCATAGACATTCTTATTACATGCACAAATATCAGTTCCTGCTTCATTCCATCAAAAATTTAATTTTATGAAGGAAGAGCCAAACAAAAAGGAAGAATTAAAGCCCCCATGGCAGGGAGCAGAGGACCTTCTGCAACATATGCTATCTGAAATGAACACAAAATGGCAGCAGCCTCCAGCAAACACTTGGAAATTTAAAGATGCAACACACAGAAAATTAAGCCATAATTGCTTCCAACAATAGCAGCATAAGCCATAGCTGGTTATCACCTGAACCATCTGCTCCCCCAAGTAGCAGCTCTTAACACAGGCATGAGATCAAAATATCCTCTCACTTCAGGCATATACCCAGTTCACATCAGAAAAATGGCAACAAAGATCAAGTGTTTTCCTCTGCACTTCAAAATGCAGGAGATGCAACAGCAGGATTAGCCCCAGAAAATACAAAGATAGAAATTGTATCAGCCATGAAAGTCTCTGCAGCACAAGCCCAGTCCTGTTTCACACAAATGCTGACAAAAGTGATAAGCACATTTTCTCCTTACAGTCAGAATTTATAACCTGAAGTGGCTGTTATAATGGAAAAGTAAATGATCCCCTGATACTCAAATCAATCTTGTGAGAAATAACCTGAATAATGAGTTACAATTGCAAGAGATGAAATTAAGACAAGAACAGTTAAATAAGGATCTAAAGGAACAGATAATATTTAGTATGGTATTGGAAACCTAAATTAGACTTTAAAATGTATGCAGAGACAGTGGAAGAAGGGGAGAAAATAAGGAACTGGAGCAGAGGCCTGAGATAAAGATGAGCCTTTGATGAGAAGTAATCAGAAGCAATGTCAGATTCGCATTATTTGAGGAAAAATCCCCACTTCAAATAGAATTTTTTATGCAACTAGCTTTTAGAGCTTGGCACTATAGGAGGATTTCCATTTACACTATGAAATACTCCAAAATGCTTACAGCTCAAATCAATTTGCTGCAGATGTGATTAGAAATTGTCTCTAAGACCATGTTGCAGCACGAGACGTGGAACAGAGCTAATAACATCTCCTTCACGGTTTGGTGCCTCACACTGATGGATGGTCTTCACCCGACAGCAGTACAACAAAAGGAAAGTATTATCCCTGTTTTAAAGGAAGAGACTGGAATAGATGACACTCCAAAATCACCTAGAACACTAGTGACTAACTGAAAGCATTTATTGTAGAGGAAGGGGATATAGGATCCTGCCACAGGTTCTTGACTGAAAAATCAGATTTGAAAAACAAAGAACCAGGGATAAGACATCTTAGTGTTTGCCAGTATTGGATTAGGTACTGTGACCCTTGTTTCCCATCCAGGTTTAGTAAAGCTGAGCTTTCCTTGAAGTCCTACCGAAAGCTGGAACATATGAAGATGGAATTTCTCTCATCTGACTGCATCTGTCTAGAGTGTGACCTTTTCACTGACTGCTCTTGTACTCCAGCTTTATAACAAACGGGGGAAAATAGTCACTCCTAGGATGTGATTCAACTTGTGCTAAAGCAAGTGTTTAGGTCAGGTAAGAAAACTGATGTTGTCTCATTGCCCACAAAAGGAGCCTGGCAGGATTAGTTCAGATGTTATTTCAGACATTTATTCTGCAGATGTCCATGAGATGAGTGGAAAATGATAATCAAACTCTAAGCAAAACGCTCTGATCTATATTTGTATTACGATAACATCATCCTATTCTCTTCCCAAGTTCTCCACGTGTCTGTTCAGGTCATTTTTATTGCATCCAATAAAAATACAACTGAATCAAGTGCTGGGGAAGTGCAACAGGAAAAAAGCCATGATCATTCAGACTTTGTAGGATAGGGACGAAATGAGAAAGAGAATTTTTGTAATCATTGATGGTAATACATAGTGCTTGATGACTATTGTCGCACAGATTCTTCTCCTTGGGACTTTAAATCGATAATGGCAGAAACACTATCAAGAATCTTAAATAGAAGCTATTTTGCATTGCCAGGGAATTAAGGGCAGCATAATAGATCTTTCTGACTGTTTGCCTATTTATGTATTCATCCAATGTCTAGTTATTTATCTTTCTCTAATATTTGCTGACTGATATATTTCCCTATGAAGAGGATTTTTAAGGAATGTCTCAGGTTATCAGTCACCTTGAGTCTGTGACTGTGCTAACTCCTGTGATTCTGTCCTGCAGACCACATGATAAGTGAACCACAAGGCGACAAGGTCATTATCGAGAGGTTAAAAAATGGGAATGAGATAAAAGGAAGCTTCAACAGATTGTTTCTCACATGAGGCCAGTTAGAATTAAATTTTCCACATAGGTCATTGCAACCAAAAAGGTGAGGAAATTCTTCTTTACAACATAATGGAAAACATCAGAAGAGAACCATGACAGAGGCCCACTGCTGTCCAGTTTGGAGCTGCACAGCTCCCCTTCAGTAAAGACTGACTTAGAAGACCTACAATATTGCCTTCAGTATTTAGTGCTGGGTTTGGCTTTGACATCAGCTGGGATTAGATCAGTTCCTTCTAACACAACCTTGATTATCATTCAGAACCTGAAAGATGTTGGAATAATCAAGCTTTCATATAATCAAGAGCATATTAAAAGTATTAAATGGATACCTAGAGACACAACTGGGTAACAGCTAACAGGCAGTTACAGATCATTTGCTTTGGAAAATCACAAAGAGAAACAAATCTTTTATTTCATGTTATTATTATTTCAGTGACATTCTGTAATCCAACCAAAGCCCTATTAAAACATAATTAAAGAAGTTTTTATCTTTATTTTATTGTGCTATTTAACTATGATCATGGCATCTGGAGAGAATCTCCTAGCTGAGGATCATTATTAAAAACAAAATACACTGTAAATAATAATCGTTAGTAACCATCTTTTCAGAAATGTTGATTCTCTAAGTACATTTTGAGGAAAACCTGGTATGTTGCAAAAAGAAAACTGAAGTCAGTCTATTCCCATTATCAAGTGTTAATTCACTTAAGCCTGAAGATTTAAGACACTACCTGAATATGAAGAAGCAATCTCGTTGCTGCTCACTTTTAAATGAGTAGCCAAGAGTCTGTGTAGCACTGGATGAAAAGACATGAGTCATTGGACACCAGTGAGGTTCAAAACATGGCTTAGATCTCACATTAAAAAATAAGGCTTGTTAGGTACCATATGCTTACAGCCAGAATAATATCAAAGTTGGCTGACAATCAGTACCTGATGATGGTAGTGCTTGACTCAGAAATGCACCAACAGATGAAAGCATCTCTTTGGTGTGGAGGCTAAATTGCATTTCATGACAGGTGAAAGATTTTGGGAAGGAAAAAAGAAATCTCTGTAATCTAAATGATATTATACATACAGTTGGTAAACATGAAAGGGATGAAATGTACCTGCTCTGCAAATAAATGCTCTGCATCAGAAGAAAGAAAACATCAATGCATATGAATCAAAGCCAATCTGTATGATTTAGGCATAGTGGCATTAAGTTTCTGGGGTTTTTTCAGAAATCTCATTTTAAATATTTTTTTTTGCATTTCCTACAACTTTTAGCACTGGGGACCATGGAGAAGGAAATAGTGTCACACTTGCAGGACAGGATTGAGCTTCATGGGTTCAGAATCCTGTCCCTGATCTCACTAAATATTTTTTCTGTGACCTTGTGTACTTTTCAATCTCTTCCTTTTTTTTAATTGCTAACTAGGCATCCTGGTAATAACTAAGAATTACACATTGGGAAAACATCCAGTCTTTTCTCTGAAGACTTGATATCTCAGTGAAGCAGTATGGACAAAGGCAACACATGTGAAGGTGCCAGGCCAAAGTCTCCCAGGAGGTAGAAGTGGGGAGATTTTGAATCACAGAGTAGATTTTTTTCCTACACACAGCTATCTCTAAGTGCAATGATAACTTGAATTCTTTTTTTTTTTTTTTCTGTAAGTGTTATATTTACCATTGATTCCCCTCTTTTTTCTTCTCTCTCTCTTTTTTTTTAACTTTTGATTAATCCCGCCTCCAAACTTCAGTCACAATGGCAGTAATTCATAAAACCATTTAGGACACATGAGCTATGAAAGGTTTTAATCAAGTGATGAATGCAATTTTTGTTTCACTCCAGTCTCGTTTATTTCCTGCAAGAAAAGGTTAGGAGCAATTTTGCAGGACATTGCATCATAAATCCTAATTTGTGTATTTTATTTCTATTGCAAACCTACAGACTGTAGTGAACTTGACAGAATTCACTAGGCTCTCTTATAAAAAAATCCCAATAAAAATCTGGAGTGAGACAGCTCTTGTTCAGTGTATGCTTGACTAATAGGATATGGATATGCAAATCTTGAGTTTTGAAAGAAACACCCTGAAATAATCTGAAAAGGACAAAAAGCAGCATGAAAATCAGATTCAAGTTTGTGAAAGGAAAAACAGAACAAAAAACACTGTTGGATTTTAAAACAGAAGAAAACCCCATTCTAGATAAACCTTCAGCAGAAGGTAGGATGGATACTTTCCTTTCATTCCTTCCCACAGGGGGAGGAAGACCACCAAGCATGTCGGAACAGCACATGACATTTCAGAAATGACTGAATTTGGTAATAGATAAAATGATTCCTTGTGTTTGTGGGGTTTTCAGAGTGAAAGGTATCCCTTTGACCGTACTCCCATACATAACTAAGCACTAGAAAAATAATCAAAAGTCCTGTTGAAACAAAAAACAAAAAAGATAAAGAACAATAGAAATTTTTGAGAATTCACGGGGGAAAAAGCAGGTGACATGAATGGGATAATTAATTTGCTACCATGATTGAAGAACAAACCAGAGGGGAGAAAGAAAAAGTTGCAGGAAAAGGTCGATCAGAGAAAGAAATATGCCCAAAGTTTGGTCCCAATGAACTATGTGTCCCCATACAGCAATTAGAGCAATGGTTTTCTATTCAGTTTATTCACTCTGTTGTATCACTCAAGAAAAGGGAAATAAATCAGGCTGGTGCCTGACCTTTAAAAAACACTGGATCTCTGTGAATCATCCTGCCACTGACATAATAATTTGATTTCTCTTTAAGTCTCTTTCTACACATCCAGCAGCTGGCAATAATAGAGTTATGGCCTGTGTTTTCATGAGGCAGCCTTTTTCCCTTGATTCTTAAGGTATATAAAGTATAGCAGTTGGAAGCAAGTGAAAGATAAATTTATCATCATGTCCACTGTGCCTATAGAGAGAAAATCAGTGCCAAGAATGAGGTCTGCATGAAACTCTATGTGAAAACCCAATATGGCACCAAAACATTTCATTTTAAAGTATTGAAAACTTTTGTTTCTTTCTCTTCACACTTATTTTTAATGTGTTGTTCTGGGTTCCTTAAAGATAAAGTGCTCAAACACCAGAAGAAAAATTTCTGTTTATACACTGAGCTTACGCACAAGGGCCTGGAAATCTCAGAAAAAGACAACTTTAGGAATATTTCCAGAGAGATCTACTAAATTAATCGAAACACTCTGCTTCTGTACATTTATCCAGTCTCAACATTGAACCCTTTGCTGAATTAGAATTGATATGAAAAGTTCATGCCATGCAAATATGTCAGTGATGTAAAAGAGAGATTCCTAGTTATTTCTGAACTTTTAAAAGTTCACAGTTAGACTGTGGATATCATGCCACCATCAAAAACTAAGAATCTGTTAATTTTGTTGCACCGTTTTGTGTCATAAACCATTGGAAGAGCAGAAAGTTGCAAAACAAGGCTGGTTTCTTCACTTATCCTCCTTTCTCCCCCAACTCTAACCTTTTTTATGTCCAAAGTAGGTGATACAGAGAAAGCATGAGAAGTGACCCAATATTTATTGCTGCCTCTGGAGTTAGAAGAGTAAGGAAAGACATTTGCTCTGGACCTTCAATGTAGTTTCTAATAGATGCGACGGGGCTGTGAAGTTTGTGTAAGACCTACATACCTGCCCTGTGTACAAAACCATTATCTGCTCTGCGACTGAGCGGGGGGACTTCTGATTCTTTACTGACTGCTTAGGGAACAAAATTAAAATAGGAACTTAGGGCAAGTGAAGATCAAGGAAATGCAATTTATAGAAAAATATCAAATGGATGCCACTCTCTTCTCCTTGACCTTTGTGTCTGAACCTGTTGAAAATGTATTGATCTGTCGTCCATTTAGATCACCTAAGCCACCGACTCCACGCTTCTAGAAATAGAAATCTCTTATAACTACCAAACAGCATTAATTTTTGTGTCCCCCAATAATCTCATTATATTTCACTAATAAATTCACTCATTCTGCTGTTCTTATCACTGCTACTCCAATTTTTAGGAACTCTTTTCTCATTTGAAAATTTAAGTTATTCATAGACAGTTCATATCTATTTATTTTCATACAATTTTTTCTTTTAGCTTAAAATGGCTCTTCTTCTTCTCTGATCTTTATTCCCTTAGCGCATTTCAGCAATATTCCCTCTCCATCTTTATTTTGCTGGGCTAGGTAAGACAAGTTTTCTTCTAGTGTCTCTTGAGCAATAAATTAATCATTCCACTATTCATCTAGTTGTGCCTTTTTGCACCTACTTCAAGTTGATTTAATCTTTCTTGACTATGGCTTTACAGAATTTTCAGTGTTGTAAAATATTATTACTGGCATAATTTGAAAGTTTCCCACATCTGGCATATATTTAATCGTGGGAAATGAATATCCATTTTATCCTTTTGTCAACAGTGTCCTGTAGTTTAAACAGCTCTCTTCCTTCTGTGGTGTTCATCCTTCTATTTTATTCCTAGGTATCAATCATCTGACTCCTCAGCTTGTATTTTGTTAGGCTGGGCAGCCTACACTCTCCTTTCACAAGTAGATATCCACTTTCTTAATCATTTTAGCAGTCTTCCTTTTCCTTTGCTCTCATCTGAATTTGTCTTTCTTGCAGGTGGTGAGACTCACAGTATTCCAAACAACACCTCCCCACGACTATGCTATTAACATTCTCATGTCTCCTGATATATCCAAAGAGAACATTTGACTTTTCGATGATGGCATCATATCAGTGGCTCACAGTCATTTGGGGACTGACAGATATATGCAAATAATTTGTCTTCTCTTTCTGCTTTGGACAATAAGATGCCAGGGCACTGCATAAATTATTTTCAGTTTTCCCTGGTGCAAGATGTTAAACAGTAGCTCATTTTGCCTTTTTTTCTGTTACCCTGACTCTTCTGACATTTTGTTCTTCATGGGTAATATTCCTAAGATGATTTTAATAACTGTCTCTTGTGTTTTTGTCATCAGCTCCTCTTTTTCTGTTCCAGGATCAGGATCATTCACAATCACAACATACCATATTGCTCCTAACATTAATTTTTCAGAAAATCCACCACTAATTGTTTTAAAGCCCAAAAATTGTAACATTTCTTTTTTTTATTTGGTCTGATTTTAACCTCCTTCTTAACTATGTCATGCTTTTTGCTAATCTACATCTTCCTACACAGAGCTAGTAATTCCTCAATTCTTCACACAGCTTCATAACTGAAATCACATAATTCTGGCTAGATAAGACCAGATGCACTTCCTTTTTATAGGAAAAAAAAAACCAACAAAAAACAATCAAACAAAAACCAGCCAAACAAACAAAAACACAGAAAGAAATCAGATTATCCTGGCAGCATCTACATTCAATAAACCCCTCTAATATCCTATTCCTCAGTCTCTCCAATTCCTATTTTCTTATGAATTCTTAACAGATTTCCAAGGTTTGATCCATGGATTTCTTATTTTCTATTACACTTCTCTTTCTACATAAAGACATTGCGTTTTCCTCTTTCCAGTTTCATGACACTGCAAACTTCAAGTACAGACTTTAAATCTTTCCTTTCTGAATGAAGATTTCATTTGCCAGTTCTTTCAGGGGTCTGGGTTGGATGTATGATCTACTCCCTTTCACCTGAGACTTTTCAACATTTTCATTTTAGTTTCTCATTCCCATTAACTATCTTCTCTTTGTCTTCATATACACCATAAGTCATACTTCAAATCTTTTGTCCAATGACCTCTTCCCTCTGCCATTTCATGTACAAACTGGGAGAGTCCTGAGCTTTCAGCTATTCTTTTTTCCATTTGACCAATTTTCTCCATTTACACCCTGATAGCAATTTTTAGAATGCTTTTTTTTTAGAGTACACAGACTACTGAACAATACTTTAAAATATGCATCAAATCCAACTTAAAGTATTTTGAGGGAAGGTTGTCTTTTGAAATCTTTCTCTCTGTCTGGATTTGCCTGGATTCTGTCTTTACAAGAACAGAACATGTCTCTTGTCACTCAAACTCAGTCCTGGGAGTAGTAATTCAAAAGGTTTATGCATTAGCAAAAAAATACTGCCAGGAAATCAATGTTAATGCCAGTTTTTCCAGCTTCAGAAAAAGACTTCTTATGATATGCAAATAATGGAAGTCTTGATTCACTGCTGTGGTAAGAAAATAAATGAATAAAAGTAACTGGTTCTGGTTTATTAAAATATTTCATTGTTTTGCCTTTCTCATTTACTCCAGTAATGCTTAAATGGCATCTGAGAAGTGGGTCATTTTGTGTTTCAGACTGTAAAGCATACAAGGAATGACAATGTCTGTCCTCAGAGGGCTAATCCTGGGCTATGGCAGGATACATTCAGTGACTTCAGCAGGACATGGAAATTCCTCCATGCTTTCTGGGATCCAAAGGACAAACAGAGCGAAGGACCCATGGGCTGGCCAAGCATTTTTCCACCCAGGAGCTTTTTGAAGGAGTAAGATTGTAGAAGAGAGGCAAATCAAGTATATGCATTTATGTGAGAGAAAAAAAAATAAACTTTCTGTAGCTTTATTGCAATATTATAGTGAATTTCATTTCTCTACAGGCTTTTTTAACTCTAATTTTAGTTTCTTGTCTCTACTCATGGGTAACTTGATTAAACCAGTGGTAGGTTTGCAGAGTTCTGATCACCACATGGGGCACAAAAGTCTCCAGTTTCATCAACACATCCCTTTCCACTGACAGCATGGGAATGGTTTAGGAAATAGCTTTAGTTTTCAAGAATTAAAACACTGCCTTATAAAACACTATTTCCTTGAATCTCTGAGTAGGCTGGATATTCAATTACCAAGAAGAAAATAATCACAATGACCTATCAGCCTTTGCAATCTCCTTGTTTGTGCTGATGACTTCCAGGGGATGGAATAATTTATTAGGTTCTTGGCTGCATATTATTCCATTTTCATTGGCGTTGCATCTATACAGATAGTTATTTGGGAATGATTTCTGGAGCTAGGGATAAAAACAAATTACTTTTGCAGTGGCCACTGAACACATGTAAATGAAACTAATTATGAAGTGTATTGCTCCTCATGGAACAAATAACATTCTGTGTGGCTGTGCTGGACCCCTATGTTCATTTGCTGAAAATCTATTAATAAGAGCATATTTTAACTTGCAAATCATTGTCTCCACAGCTCGTCTAGCACAGAAAGAATGAAGATAGCCAGACCAGTTCTATGCAATCCAAGACACTGCAGCTGTGAGTAAAACTGCTCAATGGCTTTCGCCTTATTTTAGAAAAAGGAAATGTATCCCCAAGGCATTCTGGCACACCAGTGTTTGTTGCAAGTGTTTATTTCTCTTTCGCTACAAATGGCAAGCAGGGACTCCTCTCATGTTACAACACAATACCTAGATGCCAATGTCCCACAAATACTTCCCTACACAAGCAACTCTTTACTGTTTTGTTCTCTTGGTCTTTACAAAAACCTTAATTAACAGCTTATGAAGTGAGCTTTACCTGCTTATCACAGATGTGACAGGGAGCGGCATGAAACCTGGTACAAGACAGCAGCTGAAGGGTTTTTCAGATGGTGGATGTGTTAAGCCATTGACCACTATTAAGTAGCACTGCCATTTCTGCCACTAACAAAGTAAATCTGTCTAACACATGAAACCATGTGACAAAAGAGGTTGCAAACGGGCTTGCAAACGTATTTGTGTAAGTCTAGCTGTGGCAGTCACCAGTAAAGAGGATGTGATGTGGATCTCAGTGTCTACATTTATGATATCTGTCATCAGCTTTCATTTTAATTTTGAGCCTCTGACAATTGCCTGAGACAACTTGTTGTTTCTCTAATTATAGACTTGAAGTAATAAGTGGTTACAAAAAATATCTGAGGACTTATGTTTGTTTCCTGTAAAAGAGCCAGATGAGGCACTTTCAGAATGCTCATTTTCAAAAGGTTGGCTCAGACCCTTTGAGATTCAGTAAGGCCAAGTGCTGAGTCCTGCACTTTGGTCACAACAACCCCAGGCAGCACTACAGTCTGGGGGCAGAGTGGTTGGAAACCTTTCCAGCACAAAAGGATACAGGAGTGCCGGTCAACAGCAACTGAACATGAGCTAGTGTGTTCAGGTGGCCAAAACAGCCAACAGCATCCTGGCCTTTATCAGCAATTGTGTGGCCAGCAGGACAACCAGGGCAGTGATTTTCCCCATGTACTTGGCACTGGTGAGGCCACACCTTGAATGCTGTGTTCACTTCTGACCCTTCACTACAAGAAAGACATTGAGGTGCTGGAGCGTGTCCAGAGAAGGGCAATGGAGATGATAGAAGGCCTAGAGAGTAAGTCAGACAAGGAGCAGCAGAGGGAGCTGAGATTGTTTAGCATGGAGAAAAGGAGGCTCAGAGGGGACCTTATCAGGCTCTACAACTCCCTGAAAGGAGGTTGTAGCCAGGTGGGGATTGGCCTTTTCTCCCATGCAACCAGCAACAAGACAGGAGGACATATCCTCAAGCTGCACCAGGGGAGGTTCAGGTTGGAGATCAGGAAGAATTTCTTAACTGGAAGGGTTGTCAAGCACTGGAATGGGCTGCCCAGGGAAGTTGTGGAGTCACCATCCCTGGAGGCATTCAAGAAATGACTGGACATGGGATTCGGTGCTTTGGTCTAGCTGACAAGGTGGTATGCAGTGAAATGTTAAACTCTGTGATCTTGGAGGTCTTTTCCAACCTTAATGATTCTATAAATTTTATGGAAAATCAGTTCCCCTTATTACTTTTCAAGCCAGACATCCAAAATTTCAGACATCCAAAACTTTAGGCATCCAAAACTTAATGTCCCTTTAAAAATATTCAGACATGCAGTTGATGATTATCTCAAATGAACATCTCTCTTGTTTGCTTTTTGAAAGAGCATCCATGCTCACCCATGGCAAAAGGTATGAGACAGATAATGAGTCACTACAATAGGATTTGAGTTTGGATGAGAACCATGAAAGTAACTTAAATTAATATGGTCAGAAGCACAGGATAGTCAGTAATTTTTAAAGGACCATTTACAATTACCAAAGGTAATTTTACAAAGAACCACCCAGAAGCAACACAACCAGACTTTGTCTTCCAACAATTGGTAAACAATTACAGTTCCCACAATGTGTGGATTGAGATATTGTATCAATCCCTTGGAAAGAAATGTACATGGTATATACATATATAATTGTGTTTGTCTATGTACATATACTTACCCCTGTCTAAAATAACCATGCAACAAGCAGCACAAGAGTGGGTATTTGATGCTGTCCAAGTGAGGTGCAACATATGTACCTACCACCCAGGAGGTATTATCAGCCAAGATTTCCTTCCTTAGCTAGTGAGTGGCTGCCTTTCAGGAACCAAAATCTACTTCACAGCTGGGGAACAAGTTAACTCATCCTCCTCCAACCTACCCCTATTTCTCTCTCTCTCTCTCCCTCTCTCTCCCCCACCTCTGTTCTCTCTTCTTGCCCACCTATGAGTTTTAAATATCATTAACACGATCCTTTGTGCATTCTTCCTTAATGACTACCTTGCCACAGCTCCTTATTTTTCCAAGGTCTAAAGGAAAGATGTCATTTGGGCGAATCCACTGAACAGGCTCCTGCATGAAATGACAATTTATAACAATTAATTAAATGTTAGGATTAGTCTCCCTGTCAGATGATGCCACTGGCTAATAATACACCCCTATGTCAGTGACAAATGATGAGATGTCAGCAATAAAGCTGCTTGGAGTGGAGAACTTACATGTCAATTGGATATGATCTTACTCGTCCACACTTATCCCAAATCACTGAAATTCATGAAAATACCCACTGAGCAGTGGATATGATTCAAGCTGATGTAGACTGCCGTTATAAGCTATTCAGCATAAAGGGAATGGAAGAATATCTTCAAGACTTTATCTTACTCTCACTGTGTAGGGCTATACCACCCCCTAGTCCTACGACAAGGACTCCAAGATCACATGGTAATTTGAGATCAGCTCTCCTGTTCCTAACTTGGGCTATGGACGGTCTGCTGTGATTCTCCTCAAGAATGACAAGGTGTTAATAAAATTATTTTTGAATCTCCCCCAGCTATATCAAGCAAATATTTCTCAGTCCATGGGCTGCAATGAAGTGAACAGCTTTTGTGAAGGATGAGTGCAAACAAAAGGAACAGATAAAATATTTGCTAATGAAAAGAACTCAGTGGTACAATACAGAAGAGAAAAGTATTGAATGAAGGGTTCCTGCCACCCACATGTTAGTTGAGGAGTAGCACCACGAAAAGAAAAAAAAATAAAGAAAAAGTATCTGTCACAAACTGCTCTGACACCTGGGCTGAAAGCCAAGCAAAACTTTCAGGCAATAATATGTCTAAGTAACTGAATTTCTTACACTTGTGGTAACTATGTGCTGGCTGCCATCATGGCAAAGCATGGGTTAAATACAGAATTCAAAAATTTTAGTATGTTTGCAGCTCCTCACTAATCATAAATGCTGCCCTTCATCTCAGCTTCATAACATTTCCTTTTTGTTGTGATTGCTGCTACATTGCATATGCAAGTGCTAGCTGGGAAAAGGGCAATGGAAGGTGCAAGAGTAGTCCAAAGCAGTCAGGGGTGCACTGAATACTGATACATTGATGGGTAGAATTTCATGCTTCTCCTCTTCAAAGCTGTATTCTGTAGCGCTCACCTGGAATGTACAATTTGTGACAAATTGGAGAAATTATGGTGGTTGTTTTCAGTCCTATTGAAGCTCCACTTTATTTTATCCAACACATTGTTTCAGAGATGATGGCCCTGTCCATCACATGGTTGCTGCCTGCAGCCAGGACCATTTAGTTCTAACAAAGATCCTATTTAATGCAAGAAACACCTAAAACCTATTACCCATCACTGGATGCATAAAATTACAGGCTGTCAGTATGTGTTAGATGAATCCATCTGGAGAAGATAAAAGAACTGCGAATGAAACTGGGTTCAACATTCCAGCTAACCTGTCTTTTTAACATTAAAAAAAAAAGTTGAAAAAAAAAGAAAAAAAAGACCAAAGACTGGTTATTCTCTTTCTCTTCATGTAAATTAGGGAAGAGGGCAAAGAGCTATTAGATAATGAAGTCAGCTTCTTAATTGTTTCAGAATTATATTTCTGAGGCTTTTTGATTAGAGGTAGATCTTTCTTGCTCAAAGGGTGGTCCCTCTCCTATCATTCACTGCAGTACTCTGAGCCTTGTCTTTTGGTAGGAAAAAAGAGGTGGAAAAACTGAAAAATAACAACAAACGATCTGGCTGAAGGCAAAGTCTGTTAGTGCTCCAGGGCAATGGGCGTGGGGGGTGTTAAATCCTTTTTACACACTTTACAGAAATAGGAAAAACACATTTTCAGACTTTCTCTTATTCATGTCAGTACTTTTGAGCGTAATGATTAAGAAATAATAATACCCCTTAGACCATCTTTGGGAGCATATATAGACAATGAAATTAGCTTAAGTCATGTTCAGGCCCATTTCAAGAGCCTTTCACTAAGGAAAAAAATGTAAAGATGCTGCACAGTGATTAACAGTCCAGCTCTGTAAGAATTTTCCTATTTACTTCTGAGAAGAAGAAGGGGACACCTGGATTTGGACTTCTGAGAATTTGAGTTAAACTATCATGATGAGTTAAACTGTATCATGATGTTCACTATACAGTTCATCATAACCATAACACAATCTGGGTGCCAATGTATTATCCAAGCACTCAGCTTTGTTTCATATAGATGTGAAACTATCACATCTATTATCACCTTGTTTTTCTACTTCCTTCAAACAAAGTGGGAGAAAACACTTTTTTACTCACAGAGTCTTGGAGAGAGAGCAACTCCAAGGTGTAAAAATGTAGCTCTAATTCTTGGAAGTAGATATCATTTTTCCATCCTGTAATCCTTTTATTCCCACCCACTCACTCAGGGCTTGCCTGCCTCATCCCTTTTCTACACCAATTCCTCCTTTTCATATGCTACAGGTAAGGACACAAAGCCATAATAGCATCCTAGAAAATCATATGCACAAGATCTGTGCAAAATATCTGGATCACATTAAATAAAGATGGTAAAGAAAAATAAAGGCACACAATTCCTCATCGCATGACATGCAAAGCTGGTACATGGGTAAGTTTTGCTGAAGTCATTTTAATACAGGAGCCTTGGGTCAGCTCTAATGTGGTAACAGCAGCAGATTAAGCACGAGTCTAAGCAGAGAAAAGCTCTTGCAGTCCTTCTGGCAGGAGATTAAAACAATTGCTAATGAGAAAGCTTTTTAAAAGTATGAACATTTTAACTCCACTGCATGTGATAAAGGAGCCATGGAGAACTGAGAAGCCCTCCCTTCCAAACAAATGCTGTGGAACAAGGTTTTTTTTAATTTTTTTTTTTTTACAATTAAGCAATATTGTCTCCAACTGAGAGGTTATGTGGGGTGACAGGAAGGGGTTTATCCCCTATCCAGACACAAGTGTGAAAACAAGAGGAGGAGGAGAAGGCGGAAGAGTGTGGGGATGTGAGTGTGAGAGATTGTGCACACAGCATTTTATGGGTCTGAGACACGCCCCAGTGCAGAGATTATCACCTAGACAAGAAGTAAAGGTGTTTAAAGCAAACTCCTGGCTCTGACCTTGACTTCCAGTGTGCTCCAGGATTCCACATAAAGGTAACAACTCTACCCAGTGCAGTGTTGACATTCTTTGGGGGAAGCTATTTAAACCTTCTTTGAAATTCGTTAAATGAGAACATTCAAAATGACTTTATTTTTATTTTTATTTTTATTTTTAGTCTGGTGTGCCCACAGAAAATTTGTAGATCAGAGAGGAAAACTGCATTTGTTAAGTAACCACTGTTGTAGTGGCTTTTGTCTTTCCACTTGGATCATTAGATTTCCACTTACCCCACAGCTGGTAAGGAGTGAATTACCCCCATGGGGAGCCATACATCAGTTCTTATTTCTGGCAGAAATGTATTAAATTTCATGTTAGAATTTCTCATAATTCTGTGGAATTGAAGCCATAATTCTTTGCCATACTACTTCATACTGCCAGAAGCAAAGAAAAGACACAGATGGCAGGCCTGGCTCGGTAGCTTATTGCACAGCAGTTAGTCCAGGATAACACACCTAGGTACAAGCAACTTGACCACAAAAGCGGTTGTGAATTAGAGTGCAGAAATACCTCTTGTGCACCTCTAATGAGCTTATGATACCTAATCTGACAAGATCATGACAAAGCACGACTTCATTTTTTTCCTCACCGTTGTGCTTTAGGAACCAGTCCATTTTAGTCACCTAGAACACGAACAGAATGGATTCTCTCAACACTGTTTTGTTTTATTTACAAGAGGAAACCTTGGATGAGGGCAGGCTGTGGGGAAAGTGATACAGAAAAAGCAGAGCTGGCCAAGAGAATGTGTTGTCGGTAAGCAGAAGGATGCAACAGGGCATGCCATCTGAACTGTGTTCAGTACACCCTTTATTCACTAGATCTCCACACATCCCATTAACAATGCGCCCAGGAAGTTTCAGCCTCTTCAGCTGCAGGCGGAAAAGACAATGAGCCTTATATTGTAACCTAGGCAAGTGGGTCCTATATGAAGTAGGATGGTGCACTCCAAAAAATCTATTCTGCTGAATGCAATAAAAATGCTGCTCAACTAAAGCATTAGGTACTTATCTGGCTGACTTTCATGCTCCCTTCTTGCTTTTAATAGCTAGAAAAGGCCCATAAATACTGAGGAAGGGGAGCAGAATTGCAAACAAATTGAAATTCACAGTTACATGAAAAAAGAGGTCAAAGTACAGCAGCCTTTCCTTACAATCACGGGTCCTGTGTATGCCTCATTAAAAGGACTATATACAGATTATAATGACAAGAGGGCCTAATGCCCCTCTTGTCATTATAATCTGTATATTCAGTTCCAGGCTATGACCCTGGACTGGTCAAAAGCCAGTGTCAAGGTGACAAGAAGGAGAAAAACACAAAATGCACCAGCAGAGAACTAGAGATGAAGATTTCAAAGGAAGAGGTGAATGGAAAGAACTTTTATGATTTCCATCACAAATAGTTTTCTTGATTTCTTTTTCCTTTGTAAAAATGACAAATTTCTGCTGCTAATCTAGCACCAGAAAATACAGAAAATGTCTAAAATACATGTAGGTTCTCCTGGTTATTTAGACTGAAACATGTATCTTTTACTGCTGGGTTTTGTGAGACAGCAGGTGAGATGTTCCTAAAATTAACAGAGGTTCAGGTTCTTTTCAAACCACTGAAAAACTGTCATGACATTACTAGTGTCATGCAACTCTGAATCTCACATAAATTATATCATAATCAAAGTCCTGTGCATTAATTCAGTGAAAAAATCTCTTCTGGTTATCTGGATTTTTTTCAGGCAATAAATTTATAATACTCTTTGAAGGCCCATTAATTCAATTGTGCCACAAACATAGGCATTATTTATTCATTACTACAGTAGTCTGAAAAATTATGATCTTTGATATATTATTTGTAGCAGCTTCCTTATGCTGCTGTCATTAAGAAACACACATTTAAGAATTTTAAAATTGATATTAAAGAAGTTCTTGAGATGAAAATGTGTATAGGACATTTCTTAGGAGCTTTTTAGACATATTGGAGAGACAGAGCAACAGGAATTGTCAGAGATCTAGAAATAATAACATACAAAGAAAGATTGAGCAGAAAGATTGTCTAGGTAAGGCAATAATGAGAGGAAATTTGGAAACAGCCTGTAAATATTCAGAAGGATGCTCCAAAGACTTGAGGGTATTATCTCTCTTTCTCATTCATGAGAGTAAGACAAGAAGTAAAGGGATTTGAAATGCAATAAGCGAGATACCAGTAAGGCATTAAAATACCCTTCTAGTGGTAGGGCTCATGAATCACCGAAGTGGGTATGGAATGTCCATCATGAGACACTGTTAAGGACAAGAAGGACAAAATTGTCTCAGATAATTACAGCTGATGTCACCGAAGCAAGAGCATGGGTGGTATGTCCTCTCAAGAGTCCTTCTAACTCTTTCCCCTGTGATTTGAAATTTCACCATTTCTATTTTAACAGTAGGATCTGTTTTTCATCTATTTTGTTTCGTTTGTCAAATGAGAAAATAAAAAAAGCAGTTTGCCTGTTGAAAGATGGATTATTTGTACCATAATTAAGCTATAACTCTTTTGGGTCAAATTTAGAAACAAAGTGCTGGCTTTGAAAAATTACTGAGTGCTATCTCAGTATTCCAACTCAGTTTTATTATGGGAATCAATCTTTTTAAAGATACAATTAAAATCAGCCACATAGTGGACAGAGCAATAAGCTAGAATAATTGTTCAAACAAGATGCCATATCCAAAACACAGTGCTAGAAAGTTCTCAAGATAGGATTTACCATGCTGAAAGGATTTCTTTTCAAGTGAAGGTTTGCATCAATGCCTCTTTTTATAGATGAAATTCATATTCATCTGTAAGCTGTATGTATAGACTTCTCCATCACTTCAAGTTCAGTGCACAAGAAACAGCTCTGGGCTTATCTTCTACTTACTAGGGAATTTCACCAGACACACGCAGACAAAAGGATCTTTATGTACCTACTTTCAATAATGCATTTCTCCCATACTGTGAGCAACTACCTGCTCCATGGACAATCTTGGGTGTGGGAAGAGTTTTGAAAACATTCCCATGAACTGCTGCCTAAGGGTTGTTGAGGGATGTTTTGTATTCTTTTTCCCGTTATAACACATTAGCTTGCATTGGTCATGACCATACAAAGTAGCAGTGTTTGAATCCCACATGCTCTTTACATTTTTGTAATGAACACAGGAAACAAAATGTAAAAGACTTGAGTCAGTATTTTTTATTGGAAGACTAATCGCCTTGGAACTGGCAATTTTTTTATTTAAATCCAAAGGAAGTATAAACAATACTACAGCAATATGTTATACAGTCAATCATGTAATATATGATTCAAAAATCTTTATAAGAAATAACCAACCTATATATGGGCTACAAATTCACATTAAATAATGAAAAGCTGCAAATTACAGACACAATAGAAACAAGTGCACATAAGTTCATGAATGATGTATTAACCCAGACACCGGCAAAAATCATAAAACATAGTCGGGCAAGTATAATTCTTCATTTTCACAGATTGCATGGTGTTAAACAGATTGTGAACCTTGGCTGAAAATTCAGCTACAGAGCATTGTGGGGATCAAATGGCATTATTATGTTTCCACAAATGTAGGAGAAAAGGAAGGGAAAAGAACATGGAAAAACTCTAAAAAAACAACTGCAAATAACAGGATACCTTAAGTGCAATTCAATAAAAGTAATTTTGCAGCTAAGACGAAGTAATGACCACATTTCTGAGATTTGTAATACATAGCAGGAGCTGGGCCAAAGAGTGGTACATACTCATACTGGCAGTGTGTGTGCCCTGTCAGCACACATAAAATATTGTAAAGCTTGATCTGATACAGTCAGCAAACAGTCTACACATTATGTTGTTACAATGAGTCTAATTTCAATAGCTCAGGGCCTGAAGTAAATAAATAAACTAAGGAAACAAAAGGAGGAACTAAGTAGGACAACTAACCTTTCACAGGAAAAAAAAGGGAAAAATCCAATGTGAGTGTGAGCAAGATCAGTGGTATTTCTGCAATATTATCTTCACCTCTGAAGATCAACCCACCTAGCAGAGCTCAAGAGCTGAAAAATTTTGACAACAGGAAACGAGCAAGAGAGGGAGTTTTTAAAATGTCTGTGACCATCATCACCTGTGGAAAGAGGAACTGAAATGTGACATTTTTATGCAAAGGCGATACGTGCCAGCAACTCCTGCTACTTTTGGAGGGTGGGTTCCTGGGATTTTACATACAGTGGAAGAGGTGCTGTTGAAAATACTGATACTATGCAGAGCTTCCTAAAATCAGTTCCTAGAGCCATCCCCAGTCACTTAGGATGTATGAACAAGCTATTTCTCATAGCGATTAACAGATAGCTGCTCTGATCTGGATGCTATGCTTCTGTAAGATGGACTCAAAATACATTTTGGTTCTTTGTGAGCCCTCTTCCAGTTATGAGACAACGGCATGGAGTAGTGAACCTGTTTTCCAGAGGGTCTAAAAGCTGTTCACACTTCTATACTTTGTTAAGTACATCGCTAATCTTCTGAGTGTCAGTGACTGGGATAATGAGCTGCCTCCTCAAAGAAAAATTCTGGCTACTGGCTCTGAAGCCTTTCACACTGCCCGAGTCTGTCCATCTTAAGCTGCATCTCAAATGTCCAAAACAAGAGAAAATGAATACCATGTTTGACTCCTCAAGTATGTACTTTCAGCTTTGGAAAACATTTCTGAACTTAGGACATTGAACCACCTGAATGAGTCAACTGCAATAGGGCATCCAAAAAGCATGAAGAAACACACAGATTTTCTTTTAACTATGCAGACAAAATAACAGCCATCAAAGAAATTCCTGGTTTGGTGGTGTCAGCTTTTCTGGAGGAACAGAAATGTATAGAAAGTACGAAGTCACACAGAAGCGTCTGAAATTAAAATGCGATTGTTAGGCAGCCATAAGCACCTTGTACAACAGTTACTGTTGAATTGTCTTCCCCAAGACTAAACAGCCTGATGAGTGTGTAGCACTTTTTGCCATGTTTCATGCATTTAGGAGTTCCACAGGAGCTGGATGCATTTTTCTTGTCTCTGGGCAGGAAGAGACTTTAAGATGCTTGTTTCAGTTGCTCACTGGAGAGATTGAACCCCTCTAACAAAACAGAATTTACTAGAATGATGCATGGTTTGGAGTCACCATTTGGTCATAAAGGACTGCAAGCCAAAATTTTTGTCAGAGACAAATGATTGAGAAAAATCATATGAAAGAGATGAATGAAAAACCACCTGGGCTGGAACTATGTGAACTGACAAAAAGTGAATGACCGATCCAATGGAGAATTTGTCATTGACTTTAATCTCGACTTCCCTGTTGTTCAACATAACTACTTCTTAGAGAAGTACTTTACTGGGGAAAATATATTCAGTACTTACAAAGAGACATTGATTTCTTTCAGCTCATTCAGTCTGACCTGGGAAAGACAAATGGTGAAGGTGTTAATGGGCAAGTGTAAAAGGAGCACGTAGGCTAATGTATAGAGTTACAGTTCCTCCCCACACCAGAATAAACTTTTCAGGTTTATTCTTGCAGGCCAAGATGAAGGATGTAGGTTGAAATTCAGAAATTACCCTTCTATCAGTCATGTAGTTTTATGACATGGAAAAGAAAGTCACAGCAGGCAGAAGAAAATTACCTGAGGCCTCTTCAAAGTCTAAGACAGTTTTAATGCAGGTTTCAAAGTGCAGTGAAATCCCCCCTGAGCCAGCAAACACGAATAGGTAGGATGTTTACAGACAGTGACTGCTGTCTGAGGATAAGACACACAATTGTTCTCACCTTATATCTTACCTTCCAAAATCTGTCGTCTCATAGTATTGGAAAGCTCTGAACTCCATTATGCTTAAATTGCTCCATATTACTACATCCTACTGCTGTTGAAGGTGGTTTATTATAGTTACCCTCCTGCCAGGGAGGTATAAGGAAATAAATGACATATTTTGATACCAGGCTATTTTGCTGAACTGGATGGATTAAAGAACTGGTAATAAATTCTGTTTTCTCTTCTAGGCCACTGATGCAAACTAAGTCCATTTCAATAGTGACCAGAATTTATTGCCACCTGACAACAGAACCAAATCCATGTGAAACTGATTGGCAGTTCTCATCCCTGGTCCTTGCGACTTGGTCATGAAATTACCACCCCTTCTGACACAAATTGGACCCAATGAAGCTGTGTTAACGCCAATGCCCAGGGACAAGCAGGATGGAACACTCTATTTTGTGAGAGGGAGAATCAGGTCACATTCTTCATTTAAAAAGCTTTCTTCATAAAATGTAGTTTTGTCAAGACTGAACTTTAGAAAATTCAACACAAAAATTTGACACAATTATAAAATTCTAACACAATCCTTTTGTTGGAAGTTTCAAGCTGAAATTTTTTTATTTTACCTCAAAATGTTGTTCTGCTTTGGAATTTTATTAAAAATAAAAAAAAGGAAAAGAAATTACATGTTATGATGAGTGCTTAAGATGACAGTTAGAGTGGGATTCATTTTGCCTAACTTTAGACATCCACACTGTAGGCGTCAACCTCGGAGCTAGTCGCTCCAGGTTTCCTTTATAGTCAATGGAAAGAAACAGGTACATTTAGGTGTGACTCGTCTGATCTATTTTAAATATCTACTTTAAGATCAGTAATGATCTAAAAATTAATGTCTCTCTCCACTGCCTATGGTATGAGTCTACAGACATCTCAAATGGAGATCTACCAGAGACACCTTCTACTGCTCAGATGAGTCCTCTCCCACTTGTCTAATTCTCCATTACATACATTCACTTTTCAGCTTTTAAACAGTGAAAACCATAACTAAAATATGTTTTCACTTGAAATAAAAGGCTGTATGTTGCTTCAGAATTTTCAGTTGAAGAATAAACTTCTTTTCAAGCTAATTCAGAATTTAAAGTGGAAAACCCTATTAGCTATGTGTGAAGCTGAAGTTATATAAGGGACATTTTAGCAGGCAAGAAGGATGAAAAACCACAGGTTCTCTCAGTCCTGTGTCTCACATCTCGTCAAATTATTTCCACTCACAGTTACCAAAGTCAACAGAAAAGCTACAAGGAGGTTCTATGGGATGGAGGATTCAATGATTTTGCTCTCCAATCTAAGCTGCCATGAAGGAAAGGGACAGGAACAAGACAGCTAGGACAGAAGAGAGAAGAGATAGGGACAGGTGGGACTGACTGGACATGAGAAGCATGCAGTGGGTGGAAAGAACATGAAGAAATAGATGAGTGGCTGAAATAGGGAAATAAAGAGTGGCTGAAAACAGGAAGGAGCAATACTGTCAGAAAGGAAGGCAAATGTAAGAAAGGACAGAATGGGTAGCTGAAGAAAAGCAGTTCTAAAGACATTAACATTTTGCTTGAAGTTAAAAAACTCCAAAATGAGGATTGTTTTCTCACAGTTCTGATCATAATTTCCTAGGTTGCCAGGCACACGTCAGACACAGTAAAGATGCACCGCGGATCCTGCTTTTCCCTCTATATTTAGTGTATCCTCATTCAGCTCCAGAACTGTTTGCAGCCCTCCTTACTCTTTCTCATCTTATACTTCCACAGATCCAAACCATTTTGTCACAGACCTTTGGCTGCACTGGGCTCAGATTCAGCCACACAGCTGGGAATACAGCTCATTTCGCTCAGCAGAACCAGCTTCATTGGTAAAAACAAATTTACATTGATTGCCTCTGAGCCTAACATATACACTTTCTCCACCCCTCAGCCTAACAAAACTGTGAAGGAGATTTTTGACTTGCCAATAACCTCATAAAGAAATTAGCTTGACTTTAACTCCATTGTCCAGGCTAATCTCTCTTGGATTTCCTGGCATTTACACAGAAAATGGTTCATTCATTATAGATGGTGTGTACATTTAGCTTTTGTAATTCAAGGAATGTGTTAGGTGGTTTGTGGTGACATTTTTCTTAATAATGTGGGCAGCACTGGAATGTCTTTCTCCAACTACTGTTCTCTTGGTGGCTGCACACATTATTTAGATTGAGAGCAAGAAACTCTCTCAGGTGGTTTTCAGGTAAAAGAGAAAGTATCTGCTGGGAAGGTTAGAAATAAAATTGAGATGTACCTTTGCCTAGAATGGAATCCCAGACTGATAATGGGGTTTCATGCAATTACCTTTTAGCAATCTTCAGCTGCCTTCCTCCCCTCACCACTTTCTTTCAGGTAGGAGGAAAAATGAAAATATAGGAAAATGAAAATATGGGAAGCTGTTCAAAGTCAGACCAGGAACAGGAAGGAGTTTTAAGCATGCCTCTAACACTGATTCACCCTACAGCTTCACGCTAATGCATATCCTCTCTGCTTCAGTGGAACAGGTCTCCTAGGCAATGTCTAATTAGCCACACTTCTGATCTTGCACTCAAAACCAGACCCTGCTACCATCACATTATTACTATGCAAATCTACTCTAACAGGCAGTCTCAGCCCAGAGTCTTAACATCTAATTGCTTTAGAAATGGGCTAAACTTCATTTTCTTACACAGGCACGCAATTCAATGCGTGGCAAAACAAGTGGGCTTTAGATATCTCAGATAGCCTCCTTCCTCCGTGTTTTTCTCACAGAGCTCGAAAGAAACTACGTGGATATGTAATATTTTGGGTATTGTGTAATTTCACTCCTTCCCTTTGCCTGCAAATGCACTTGTCTCCCAAATTCACAGGAGAGATAATAAGTACAACAGCCAGCATTTTTGATGCAGTAATTCACATGTCTTGGCAAAGTCTTCCTCTCCTGAAAGCAGAGGATAACCAGCAAGATCTCTGACACTGCCTGCCTGCTGTCATTCCCACACCACAGTTTTTCAGCTCTTCACTGCCCATTCAGGAACCGATCTTCACATTGCACAGGAGGAATAATGTACGTGAAAGTTCACCTGGGAAAGATGCATGCTTTACTCTAGCAATGAAATAAAAGCAGATCAGAGCCTTGAACTGAAAGTTGTGATGGACAATGTGACAACAGGAAAGTCCTGGAACACAAATGACCTTTCCCATTAATCTATAAATTATTTTTGAAGTACAATTAGTTCTCTTTGTCTGGAGAAAAGGTTTGAAAAATAGCTTGAGAAGAATGGGAGTAGCACAGAAGACTAAGCAAAGCTAACATCATTAAAAAATAAAGTTCTATTAATCACTCCCTTCTGATCTTAGAAGAGACAATATTTCCCAGGTTTATGTGTTTCCCCAAATACATCATTAATAAGGTTTTCTAAGTCCAGTGCAGAATCCTATAACTTATAAAAGCACTTAGATGCTTGTGGTGTAAAAGATGGATCATTCTTATGTGATTTGCCACACAGATACATTGAGCAGGAAAGAAATATATCGCAAGGGCTCTTTGTTAAATTTAAAAGCCAAGAGTTGAAGAATTCAGGAGCAACAAGAAGTCAGTGATCGGGGTGGCTTACACACAAGCAATTTTACTCTTTTAGCATCTCAGGAAGCATGATGTTCTGTGCACCCAGATTCTTGTGCCACACCATCAGAACTGTATCCCCACTGAATTACACTGGTGCACACTGTGCTTAACCCCCTTGCAGGTGGTGTCCTACTACCACCATGAGGCCTCAATTATTTCATTAGTTCATTTGAGCACCCTGCCCACCTTGGCCACTTTCATCTTGGAGGCAAGTTTATTCTCATGAAGAGCCTCACAGAGCCCAGGCAGTCTCCCTGTGTTTGTGAAATCTGGGTCCCTCATGTCTGATCTTTAATTGCAAGTGTCTGCAGGGAGCACCAGCAAGCACCAAGTACAGATCCATTGTAATGAAATGTGTCTGGAGTAGTGCTCACAAGCATAGGAATACCAGCAAAGATTTTCAATTCAACGTTTAGCACAGACACACCAAAATGAAACACTCTGCTCTAGGAACAATAAGTTGGGTTTTGTGTGTCTTTGCAAAAGAAAAGAGATAAAAGAGAAGGAAAAGCTTCTAGTTACTGCAGGAACAGATAAAAGGATAATTCCTTTCCAAATTTTCATGACATCCTTTTTCCAAAGACTCAGCAGACAATATGGAGATTCAACATAGATTAGACTTAATATTTAAGGGGGTGACAGCACTATTGTCAATTAATCTTACAGAAGATAAGTTCTGAGAGCACTGCTGCACTGCTTCTGGCCTTATGCATTCCTGGTACCTTTGTCTGGATCTGTCCATGCTGAGAATTCAGATAAAATTAGAAATAAAGATTAGAAAGTATGCCCATATAAAAAGTATGTTCATTGTTATACAAAGCAGTACCTTTAAAGAGAGAGCTTAGGTGAGAATTGTCTGAGTAAATGCAGATGTTTATGCATGAGCTAGCTGGGTACAGTCTTCTTGCAAGAAGAAGCCTGGTACCCTTGTCATTAATTCCCTCCCGAACTATTTGGCTAAAATGCGTCAGACCAGCCACATAGTCAGAGTAACTAGCTCACAAGTGGACATCTGTCTGTTGATGTCTAAATATAGAGAAATCCAGAACAGTGTGTTTGCTCAGAAGTCCAGTGAGGGTAGATTTACAATAGCACACCATAGCATACTTGTATAAAAATATTTACTGTCCTATAGCCACAAATGTAAGTCAGCCCAAGGTATAACACAGCCTTTAACTCCAAAGCACTCATATGCTGCCTGTTGACACACCTTGATGTCCCAATTGCTATATCTTTGCAGATATAATCACCATATTTGCTAGACCACAACAGTGCAGATACAATAGCAAGTTTAGGCTACCATCTTTTTACTGGTCTCATACATCCCCCATGTTGTTTGCAGGGGAAAACAAGTATCTTTTTCTTCAACAAGTTCAGAGGGCATCTTGCACTCTGTTTTAGCTGGTAGAGCTGGCAGTGACTCATTTTGCATGAAAATACAAGAAGCAAGATAAACAGGAAGTCTTGTGATTCCTGTCTCTAAAAAAAGGCTTTAAAAGCCAATAGAATGATCCTGTGTCTCTTAGCCACCATGGATCCTGGCCAGTTTCCAAAACAATGAGCATCACCCTCATCTCTGGAAAACTATACTGGTTCTCAATGTGCAATATCAGCTGGCAGGAGGGGGCGAGAAAAAGGAAACAAACCAAAAACATCCTACAGTATTAATTAGGAGTTTGGAACACAATTTGCACCTAAGAAGCAAATGAAGTATATGCTCATACATCATTGAGGAAAAAATATTGATCCCCGAACAGAAATCATATTCCCTCTCCTGGAATCAGTACTTCCTAAATGTATGTCACATTGCCTATAGTTAGTACCAACCACTCCTCCTCTAGCCAGGGTGATAAAAGTATGTGTGTGGGATACTAAATGGCCCTGGGGAGTTATCTGATGTGTCTAAAAAATCTTATGTGTGTTGCTCCTTATATAGCTGAATATGTTTCATTCCTATGAACCCTTTCTTTTCTTTCACTCATTTTCTCACTTTTTTTTTTGAAGACACGCAGATTTTCTTGAATGCAATTGTTCCCTGCAAAACATTCCATCATGAGAAATATTTTGAAATGAAAGCAAATGGAAATGTTCATTTTGTATGAATCGCAATTTTGCTTCCAAAGGTCATTCATTCATTTACAAATCCATTCTAACAGTCCAGCTAATTTCATTTTCTTTCCCAGTTATACCAAATCAAACTATTACCCAGAATCAAATAAAATTACTTCATTTTGATTATTTTTTTATTTTTCCTAACAAAAAAAAAAAGCAAACCACTTCTTTCGGGAGCTGTGTGCCTTCCAAGTTAACACATCAGGTACCTTTTCTTTAGGTGCATCACTCCATTTCTTGATACCACCTTTGGGTACTCACTACCACAAAGTGATCAGAGGCATTCACGAGAAATTACACCTCAAAACAGCTGGGGTTCTGTAACAGGGGGAGTGGTGATGTGCCAGCATGAGAAGCAGCACACCCCACTGGAGACACAATGAGAATTTGGAAGTCTCCAGCTCTACCATTAACTCTGAAACTTTAGGTACAGCATGTACCAGTTTCCACACCAGTGAACTGGAATGGCTTTTATTTTATTTCCTTCTTAAAATACTTACTGATCTTACAATTCAAACTGCTAAGTAGTAGGAAAAAAATACATAATCCTGCAATAAAGACAGTATTTTGTTCTACACCATGCATTTTATTGTTTTTTCTTTAACCGGTTAAAAACTACATACAAATAGCACTGGCTTAGGACCTTTCAGACAATTAGTATGATCATTCCTAAAAGAAATAATGGTATAGATTTAAAATGAAAATACCACCAGTCTCAGAAGGCTATATAATATTGGAAACTTGGTAGTATGTTAAAGTTTAAGAACCTACAAAATTAATATGTCTGAGCTTGAAAGATGGTCAATACAGAAGTGTCCTAGAGGTCAATATTGGGACTAAAGTATTTTAACGCATAACTAAGCCTGTAAAAGAAGTAGACAGCAAGTTATTGAGGACTGATAAAGGTTAAGTTATTTCAGTTAACAACAGTCTGCAGAGGATTGTGAAATTCCCCAGATGTACTTAAAGTCGTTGGAGCTCTGGGCAGCATGGTGGCAGATGAAATTTATCTTGGATAAGCAGGAAATATTGTGCATTGACACAATACAAAAATCAAAGTTACTGACGGTCTCTAAGCCCAGCAGCTGCTCAAGCAGAGAAAGAAATGGAGGAGCCAGCACAAGCAGATCACAGCCAGATGATGAGCACAGTTAAAATTACTTGGGTTAGACATAGCATCAGGAATGATACTCAAAGTAAAGTGGGGAAGGGGAGGAGAGGGGCAGAATTAGGGACCTGGGATTCATGGGTGATGATGATTATTGATGCTGGAAGGGAACTTCTTGAAATATTTGTAGGAAGATTCATAGGAAATATTTAAAAATGTGAATGACTCAAAGAAAAATGCTTTCTTCTTAATATGAACAGCTGAGAGGCAAAAAAAAAGGAGAAATTGAGAAAAATATAAACCTAAGCAAACCCAGAACATGCAGTGCAGGGAAGAACTGTGGAAATGCCACTGAAGTTGAGACAATTAATGTGATTTGTTTTAAAAAAAGGACGAGACAAGCTGTTAACCATTAGCTACCTTTGTAGTTAAGTATAAAGGCAATTGAATCATACATTTCACAATGCCAGTTAAACCACACAATGAACCATTCAATGAGGACCAGTATTTGGTGTGCAAAAAGCAACTGGGATACTTTCTGTGCATTCTGATTTTATTCCCTCTCTCAAGCATTTTAAACCCTTCTCAATTAGTTTGACCAATTGGCTATAGAAAATCCTAGCAAAACCCTTCCCTGCTTATTCTGTCTGTGCCTACGAAGAAGTCTGACAGGTTTTTAGGCTACAAATGGCCTCTGATGTCCAGCCTACATATTGCTTTCCACAGCAGCTGCCTGTCATCCTCTATTCAACTCTTTAGTTATCTCCTTCTAGAGGGTTTGGTTCACTTTCTTTGATTCAGTTGGAGTGCTATTTTATTACAGAGTTTGTGCACTGAAATTAAATGCACTCATCACAGAAAGTTATTCTTTAATATAAATTGGAAAGGCAAGAGGGAACATGAAAAATTATCATGTTTATTGGTCTAAGAGGGCAGAAGATTGTCCTGGTAAAAAAATATGCTAAAATCTGTCAATGTCAGAAATACATGGGATAATTTGCCTCACTGTTCCTTTCACCTTAGGATACTTACAGTTAAGTCATTCCTGTACTTGTGTGTAAGATGTACAATAAAATCAGTATTTTGGACTCTAGGATTTCTCTTTGGGAGACCATGTACACATAGAAACATAGAATCGTGGAATAACCCGAGTTGGAAGGAATCCTCAAGGATCATCAAAGTCTCTATCCTGGCCCTGCACAGAACAGTACCAAGAGTCATACCATGTGCCTCAGAGAATTGTCCAACCACTTCCTGAACTCTGTCAGGCTGGTGCTGTGACCACTTTCCTGGGGAGCCTGTTCCAGTGCCCAACCACCCTCTGGCTGTAGAACCTTTTCCTGATATCCAACCTAAACCTCCCCTGACACAGCTCCATGACATTCCCTTGGGTCACTGGTGACCACAGAGATCAGTGTGTGTGCCTCTGCACTTCCCCTTACGGGGAAGCTGATGACTGCAATGAGGTCTCCCCTCAGTCTCCTTTTCTCCAGGGTGAACAGACCAAGTGACTTCGCAGCAACTCAGACGGCTTCCCCTCAAGAGAGACCCTTCAACATCTTTGTAGCCCTTCTTTGGATGCTTTCTAAAAGCTTTCTTATATTGTCATGCCCAAAACTGCTCATAGTATTAGAGGTGAGAGTAACAGAGAACCTAACAGAGAAACCATAAACATAGCAGAGTTTGAGCTTCAGTATTTTTTCTGAATGGAGGTTGCTTGCTGAATCACAGACTTATGTTAAGCATTTAACCTACTGGCTGCCACTCTCTGTTATAAAGCAAATGCAGATGCATGCTGGTAGAAAAAGCTCCTTGAATCATCTCAGGAAAAGCTGCAATGACATTCCCTATTATGCTTCACAATAGGAGTTTCTCTTGACTCTCTTTGCTTTATTCTTCCATTCAGAAAGAGAAGGAGCAATAAAATACTTTTCCTCTGGCTGACTGAGTTTCAGAGAATGTCAGGTCTGGTCTCTGTTGCTTTCCTCAGGATTGCCCAGATGGCTCCTTTGAAATGGATGTGTCTAATTTTAGAGCAAGAAAGGGGAAAAGAAAGCTAGAGAGGCTAAAGCAAGGTGACTTTTCCCTGCAAATGTTGATGTGTTAAGATTCTATGGCAACATTTTTCTCTTTTCCTTTGCTTGACTCTTTCTCCAGTCTCTCTCTTTTTTCCCCCCACAGATATGCACATTTGTTAACTTTAATGAAGTACAGAGACTGAAGTACGGAGACAGTTCTGCATTTCATTCATCTGGAATGCTCTTAAGCATGTAAAGGACTCATTTGCTTTATTGGTTTTCTGTGGCCAACCTGAGAAAAAGATGCACCAAAACCACTATAATATCACACTAAAAGGGAGTAATGGGGCATGAATTTCAGGTTAGAGACAGCTGCCCATGGAAGTGAAAGAATAAAGTACATGCTGCTACTACAGCTGTGTGCACTTTGTTTGTGAACATGTGTCTCAAGTCTAAAACTAATCACTGTAGATTTGCTGTGTAACTTGGCTTTCTTCTGTTTAATACAACACAAAGCGGTATACACAAATAAAACAATGAAGTATTTTTAAAGTAAAAAAGCTGCGTAATGAGAGCCAAAGAGCTGAAACTACTGCAGACAGGATACAGATTTTAAGTGAACTTGAATTTAAGATCTTTGACATTCTCAGCTCACAACTAGAGTAGATGGTAGCAATGCTTTACAATTGCTTGCAAAATGGTTTAGACAATTTATTGTTCTGTTTGTACAGTCCTTGGTAATAAAAAAATCAGTGTTCAAAAGAAGAGTCTATTGTGTTGGATAGGTAAAAGCCTAAGAAAAAATGGGACATTACACACTACAAGTAAGTAAAAGAGTTTTCTGTTTGTCTTATCATGACTGTCCTCCAAAGAATAAGATCTTCACAACAAAATCTCCCAAGGTCTTATTAACATCTAGTTCCAACACCCCTACCATGGGCAGGGACACCCACTACTAGTCCAGGTTGCTAAAAGCCCCATCCAACCTGGCATTGAGTTAAGAAACCAATAAATAAAACAGGGACTTTATATCAAAAAATATTTAGACTGTACCTGTTCCTATTGACCTGGCTCATTTGGGAGCTCAGTGAAGATCAGCAGGCAAAGAAATGAGCTCAGGCAGTGTCTTGTTACTGAGATGAGTTTGTTATTAATTAAAATAAAACTTAGTACCACCTAAAGTTTCTCTGTTTTATCTTCAGTACCTTAGTAAATTAATTTTCTAAAGTCTTCTTCATTCGAACTAAGGTACATTATGATGGATGATCCTATTTCTCTATGCTAGTTTGAAAGATAATTTACAAGATGTCTGGTCGAGGCTAATGCTGGAATTGATTGAGTCTTATTGGCTCCGGCCTCACCAAGGTAAAGGGGCAGCTGAAGCCTGGGCTTAAGGACAAATTCACGACCACTCTGTCATCACCTTCAAGATCATTACCCTGCATTCCCATGGAGATGGGTGCAAGGGTCCATGTTTTTCTTTAGGTACTGTAGGATTATTCAGTCAAGTGGGTCTTCGAAACCCTAAAGATGCATATTTTAAAAAGTTTTTGACAAAGGTATACCTCGGCACCACTGAACTGCAGGATATTTTCCATAAGTTGTGTTGAATGGGAGGGGGTTTTTAAGTAAGAACAGGATGATATCAATGTACACTTTGCTGTTAACAACCATTAACACTGGTTATAGTGGACAGGTATACCAAGTAAAGGTCCCGCTCTCCAGACCCTGATTTCAGAGGAAAAGACAAACTCTTTGCTTCTACTGGCTTTGTTATTAGTGAATTCACTAAATGCTGTCTTTTTCTGGTTGTTTCTATATAAAGGATAGACATCTTGAAATAAATATCTACATAGAAATATCATCTAGTTTTTCTTCTAGAGAGCTAGCCATTTTCAATAAACTGGAGCTGTGATGAGATTTGGGAGCATTAACATGCAAATATTACAGTGAGGCCCATTTACAAGAATGGGCCTGAATTATGTGTTTGTAATTCAATGTCCCGAGATTCCTAATGTACTCTTGAGGATAATTGCAGCTGCAGTACAACTGACGTTAAATACAGTAAGTATAGAATTTTTGTTTTCCATTTTTTTGCCTGGTTTTCTCCTTCAGATTCTTTTTATTTCAGATGCTAACTATGACTGTCCCAGAGCTCCCCAGTGTACACCTATTGCAAACTGAATTTTCTCATCCCATCTCTTACATTTAAAAGGCACAGAAAATAACATGAATAACGCTTCCTGTTAGGGAATGTGGTGGAAAAATGCCAGCAGATAGTGATTCTCATAGCAGGAGATACTTAAGAAGACAAAAGCTAGCACAAAAGAGACCAAGACTTGAGCTGAGCTTGAATAGCATTGTGAACAATGGAGCCAGATCCAGATCCACATCCATATCTATATCCATATCTATCACATATCCAGAGAAACAAAGGCTCTGGATTCCACGAGCATCCTAGTAAGTACTAAAACAAAAGATTCACAAGGTTCTCAGAAGTCCTCAGTTCCTATTTTCCTGTTTAGGGACCGATATTCCAAGAACCAGGATAGTATAGTCAGAGTAGTCTTTGGTACCTGGGCTGAAATGCACCTGGGCAAATGACTGCTCTCACCCCTGCTCCATTCCACCTTCGCAGCCTACAGCCCTGAATTACTCCACCTGCACATGCCTCCGAGGACATCTTGAAGTCTGCAGACTCAAGAGGTCCTCACAGCTTATAACAATCCAGCTGCCAAAGAAACCTTTCAGAAAGTCCTGTCCTATTTTTCTTAGCAATATGCTACGACCATGCTACAACAAGGTATTCAAAATATTTTCTTCTTATAATAATTGTTATTTTTGCATTATTTTTCAGCTGATACCATATGCATTTGAACATGGGAAACAACAATCAAGGAAACATCTTTGGAAGCACAGATTTTATTGCCACAGCTCAGACTTTTGACAATATACATTATTTGATAGCAGTTTTTCATCTCTTGGCCTTTCTATGAGAATAGGTAGACTTACATATCTCTTTCAGTTAGGGACAGCATTCCACTGCCATTTGTGCCAGTAAGATCCTCCAAAACTCAGTGGAACAGCACTGGCAAAACACCTTGGACTTAGGTGCTTTATTGTTATGAAGAAAAACGTGACGAAAGAGAGAATAGAGAAAATGAATTCCACAGGGAATAAGACTAACAGCACTGCAGTGTTGCACAACAGTAACTCTTGTCTTGTATGTTGTGGACTGGTGGCAGTCTGTGAGACATGGACATTGGAAAGTGGTCCATGAGATGATTGCAGAGAAAAAAATTAACAAACAAAGGCACTCCTGTCCACAGTAACATAAGTGTGCAATCAAAATGGGAGGAAGTGAAAGAAATAAAAGGGCAAAGCTTAATTTGTACTTATTTGTAAATGAAAAGCATTGTGGCAACAATACAAAAGGTGGTGCAGGGATCTTCCAAAGACATAATGCCTATGGATTTTTTTTTAAAAGCTAAATGGCATTTTGATTAAAGAAAGTGGTATTATTATGCAACATATTGAGAAAAATCAGCAGCAATGTTGTGATGAAGTACATGATAAATACAGTTCAAGACAACAGTTTGCAACAGTGGTTGATGCAGAAAAAGTGTAAGGAGACATGAAAGACGTATTAACAGAGCCAGGCTTCAAACTATTTGTGACAGGAAATTCTGCTTTAGACACAAGGGACAAGATTTGTTGCCAGCATTATTCACACTGCTTCATTGAAACACATGGAATTACAGTGATTTACCTGTAGAGGTCTTGCTTCTTTCTCTGAAGGACACTAGTGCGCTTTGGTTTGCAAAAGTACAAAATGTTTCCATTAAAAAAATGCAGTCTTAGCCTCTTCTCCATTCTATTATATCAGCCAGTTTTCAGTGAAATAATTTTCATAGGGAAATACTAATTGTTGTTTGCCAGAAAAGGTCCATTCTGAAAAATTTAAAACTTTTAAACAGGTAGTGAAAACAAACTTGTCAACCTGTGAGAGATTCTGTGAATTGTATAACTAAACATTCTTTTTTGGTTTAACATTTCAATGAATTAATTGTGACAAAGAGGGGGAAAACCCAAGAGTTCGCCCTGATTTTTATTTCACAGACGTTTGTATTTATCATAACTTGGAACAGCAAAAAAAAAAAATGTACAACATCTTGAAAATTGCCTTGAAACAGAGAAAATTGCTATAATCAGATGCCTCTGAGGTCGAAATCTATTCACTGTCTCCCACATGGCAAGAATGGCATCTCCCACTCTTACATTGCTACATGAGGTTATTAGCCCTAGTGGTAATCATTGTATCAGGCCCTACCTTTTCTATCACTCCATTAAGTCAGCACCTTAAGGGTTAAGGAAGAAACTTTGTCAGGGACTTGTCAGAGGAGTTTTCTGAGAACTGTTAATTTGCAGAGTGCTATTTAAAGAAAACGTCTGCTCATCAGAGGATAATCTCAGAAATCTGTGGGTTTGCAAAGTGGCAGGTACCCAGCTCTCCCTTGGCTGAAAACAGCAGAGATTTACTTTCATATCTACCTCCCACGTACAGGAGCTTTTTGCCTTGGTTTTTTCTGCTCAGTTCCTCATGACAAGGCATTTCAGGCTCTGCATTGGAACTTTGTTGGAAGCTTCTTTATACATTTAAAATGAGGGGTGCTGAGCCAAGCACTAAGGCTTTCTATGGAACCTAGACACGGGACCGCGTTGTCATATTCAATGAGGGGTTGCTCTGGAGGTTTGTGCTCACTATTTTCAGGTTCAATTGTTGGTATTTTTCATTAATGCAGCCATGCCATCTCCTCAGTCATTCGCGTTGTCCTTCTTTGAACATATCTTGGCTTTGCTAATCACCATTTCCAGCTAAGAGTTCCAGAAATGAACAGTTTTTCAAGATGTGGAAATAAAAAGGATTTAAGTTTCTAAGTTATTTTATAGTCCAATAAATAAATAGTAAGATAGATTAATGGTGATGTGTGAGTCAACACAGATCAACATGGCTGTGATCACTGATCTGTGTCTGACACACCAAAACTTATCAATGTCCTCAAATAGATGTCCTTGTCTGGTTTGGGCAGGTCTTCGTGAGGTAAAAAAAATGCAAAATGCACACTTATGATGCCTATTACTTGCTCAGAATTACTTTTTACAGAATCTCAGAATGGGTCAGGTTGGAAGGGACCACAGTGGGTCATCTGGTCCAACCGCCGTGCTCAGGCAGGGTCATCCCAGAGCACATGGCACAGGATTGTGTCCAGGGAGTTCTTGAATCTCTCCAGTGAGGGAGACTCCACAACCTCTCTGGGTAACCTGTGCCAGTGTGTGGTCACCCACACAGTAAACAAGTTTTTCCTCATGTTCAGCTGGCACTTTCTGTGCACCAGTTTCTGCTCATTGCCTCCTGTCCTATTGCTCAAATCGAGCAGAGCCTGGAAACATCCTCGATACCCCTCCTTCAGATACTGACAGACATTGATGAGGTCCCCTCTCAGCTGTGTCTTCTCCAGGCTGAACAAACCCAGCTCCCTCAGCTTTTCCTGGTAAGAGAGATGCTCCAGTCCCTTAATCATCTCTGTTGCCCTCCACTGGACCGGCTCCAGCAGCTCCATGTCTCTCTTGTCCTGAGGAGCCCAGAACTGGACACAGCACTCCAGATGTGCCTCACCAGGGCTAAGCAGAGGGGCAGGATCACCTCCCTTGACCTGCTGGCAATGCTCTTCCTAATGCACTCCAGGATTCCATTGGCCTTCTTGGCCACAGGACACACTGCTGGCTCATGGACAGCTTGTTGTCCACCAAGATCCCCAGGTCCTTCTCCGCAGAGCTGCTTTCCAGCAGGTCAGCCCCTAGACTATACTGGTGTATGGTTACCCGGGATTAATTCTACTTTTGATATTTAGCACAAATCTCTGCTCTTAGTAACTGCCTGAGAAGGGCCTCAGTGGCTCGGGCAGGAAGGCAGGAGCAGGTCCAAGCCTCCCTCCTGGCCTTTCCCCAGGGCAGCTCACCTTGTACTTCCAGGCACTGCTCAGGAGTGAGAGCAAAAACAGGCCCAGGGGCCTGGGGCCGAGGTGAGCAGTGAAGACTCCATCCCAGGAACACCTGTGCTGGCCCTGCCCACCACATCCCAGAATCTGCCCTTGGCTGGCCTAGGCCAGTCTCTGGGAGGTTGGGCTGGGTGAGGTCAGGCCTCCCTGAGCCTGGGCTGCAATTGCCATTGCATTGCAATATTGCATTTCATTAATCTAATAATCTAGTTACATGAGAATACTTTTACTCATCTATCTCTCTCTCTTTTTTAGCCAGACATAAATCAAGACTCAGATTCTACTGTTATTAATGCCAGATCTCTGCACTTGTGAGTCACAAAGCATATAGACAGAGGTGGTTCATGCAGGGCACATTTCCACTTTGCACAGGCACTGCCAGATCAGCCACACTATCAAGAGGACCTTGACCTTATCACCTGCAGATGGCTCCTATTTCAAATCGCCACCCAGTTTTCCAGCTGTCTGTTTTGGAAGCCATGCTGTTTCACGTGACATGTTTTGCACAGCTCACCAGGGAGAGACAAAGGGGAACAGAGGCAACCCTGTTCACAAGGCCAGGCAGAACCCTTGGAATCATCTTCCCAAAGGTGGCTGTATGTCACAATTCTGTCACCATTTGCGCCTCAGCCTTGTTCTTTTGATTTCTACAAAAGGTAATCCTTGTAGCAGAAGCAACAGACATGTAGACTCAGGCTTGCTCAAGCCTTACAAAGCTGCATAGAAATTACCTGTATGAGGAATGAGCTTTCCTATTCACTGTGACCCACACTCAGCTGGAAGCAGTGCATATAAAGATGCAAGACTGACCCATGCCTCTGGGGTTTTTTTTCCATCTTTCTCAGTGTAATCAGCAGCCACTAACTTTTCCACACCAGGAAGCAGCAGTTGTTGGGACAGTTCCCCTCTGGAACTGTCCCTCAACAAGAGAGCTTAATATTCCTATTTGCACCTTCATAGATGCTTGCATTCTGAGAGGAAAAATGATGAAGGATGTTAGTGGGAATTCTGATGAGATGGTACTTTGCAGTCACCCGTATCTCAGAGAATTGTTCAGGATCAGCTCTGCTGAGGATGAGGACAGCATGACTTTTTGTTCTGTTTGTCTCAGGCTTCATCTGCAGTGGCCCTGTCTTTGTTGATTGAAAATTATTTCTTATCTACATGATGTCAGTATGAGATTGGCAGCCCACAGGAAAAGCACTTCATGCAATGGTTATGTTTTCCTGCTTTATATTTTTCTCTCAGTAAGTTTGGCTAGATTCTCTGCCTCCTAAAGCAGCAGCAGACAGATCTGATCACTGAATTGAGGACAGATGAATAATAACTAATAACAAGCTCTGCAACGCAGCAAGGAGCCTGAAAGCAGAAACCTCTGCATCAGTGGAGCTGGAACGGAAAATTTCGTTAATGAAAAATTGGTTTAGAGTTTATGCATGTCTGTACAAGCAGCTGGGCTTGCTGAAAGCACAGGGGATGCAGCTACTCTGCTAGTTAGACCTTTTCCTCTCTGCCCTTGTTTTAATTAACTGAAGACATTTCATACGAAAACCTTTTAACATCTCTTGAGATCACGCGTAGGTACGGGCAGGAAGCTCATCCTGTGCTTTGTCTGGCTGGCAGTCACTCACAGGCTGCTTTTTGCTGCAGTCAGCAGTAATGGGTGTCATGAATTCAGGTGGACTTTAGTTCTGAATACTGTATTCACTGGCAAAAGAAACTGCACAGAAATCAGAGGGCACTGAAATAAATCTGCTTCTTCCTGCCCCACTTCTACTTTAATAGTTTGTGAACTCATCAGAGTAAGTCAGGAGGGTATAAAATCCTTGAAGACAAAGAATGCAATATGTACATCTACAAATATTTGCATGTTTATAAATAGATAAATATATCCATAACTTGCAAACAAACACCTGCATAATACACAAAAATGTACGTGTACAAAGGGAATTTCTGCTGGCATCTACCCTCAAATATCTGTTCAACACACATAGAATTATTAAGGTTGCCAAAGACCTCTAAGGTCATTGAGTGAAAACGCTAACCCAGCACCACCATGTTCACCACTAAACTAGATCACCTAGTGCCACATCCACATCTTTTGAATACTTCCAGGGATAGTGATTCCATCACTTCCCTGTGCAGCCTGTTCCAATGCCTGATCACCTTTTCAGTGAAGAAATATTCCCTAACATGCAATCTAACCCCCCCCCCCTCCCTGCCAGTGCAACTTGAGGCCCTTTTTTCTCATCTCGCCACTGTTTACCTGGGAGAAGAGACCACATGTCCTCTGCAAGTCCTGACAGAGTTCCTGCGCTGTCAGTTCGGTTCACCGCAGTACATGTCATCTTCGGTTTCTAACAAATCTGACAGCTGCTTTTTACCTCTACAAAGTAAATGAACTGCTAGGTCTTCAGTGTAGTTCTTTTGCTTTTACTGTGCTTAGTTGCAAACTCAAATCAGAGTAATTGGCCCAGCTGTTTCCAGAACACAGAATTGGCGTGTGCTAATTGTGTTCTCTTCAATTTTTAAGTATTTTTATGAAATCCTAAATCTACAACAAAACTTAATAGACAATAATAGTCCCAAATGAGATCTGTGTAGCTCTACTGAATTTAAATGGAACTAGCTTAAGGAAAAACTAGATTTTTATTATGATTATTACTCCATCTTATTATTTTCTCTCAATAATATCATGGTGATTTTAAAACATATTCAACAGACACATATCTGGAATCCTGCTGAGTACAACAAAAGCACAAGAGAGATAGGGACTCCATTTTACAGCAAAATTAAGCTCAGCAGAGCACATAAATCCACACAAAACTGCAGGCATACATTTATATTCTGCTGCCTTCTTTGGGACTTAAAGGGTACGTCTGGATCCTTTGCCTATTCAGGTCCAGATAGACTAAGGCAGCACTGTCAGCAAGGGCAATGTCAATGAGCTATGGAAATGTCCTATTCCCCACATGCAGCTGTGAGAACTTCTGGTTGCTACTGTAAGCCAGTAGCAGCACAGCTTCTATAGGAAGGATTCTGCCATGATATTTGGTTTACTCAGAAACTTCAGAGGAAAATATGGTCAGGTTGAACATTTAAATCCTTTAGTTTGATGTTTTTCTTTCGAAATGTGGCATTGCCAGAGAAGCTACCTGGTACTCATCCAATATACAGCAAAGAGCCTTAAGAGAAAAGTGAAACAGTAACGACAGTCATATTCCAGGAAAGTATTTGGGAACTCCATATAAAAATTTCAGCAAGTCTTATTTTATGCTATGTTTATGAAAGTGTGGAGTCAGACCTCACAAATGTGGGATGTGATAATTCTATTCTGATCCGTGTGCCTATTCATGTGATACTGGCATTAAACGATTCTAAGTTACAAAGCACCATCCATTCACGTTCTGAATTTGCCCAGCCCCATCTGTGTCACTGGCATGATTCATTACTTCTTCTGGACCAGAGCTTGGCAAAAGGATGTACCTAGTTTTCATGCAACCAATTCCATTTTCAAGCCATGGAGAACACTTTTTTAACAGCTGGGAGTATTTTTCTGTTGTCACAATTTTATCTAGGTAATCAAACAGTAGAGGAAATAGGCCATAGAAAGTCAGGTAGTTGTCTAACACAGTTCATAGGCAGTGTGACAAAACCATGGACAAACTCTTTCTCAGTCATATTACAGAGGACAATGGTTGCATGTGAGATAATCCTTAGTGAATGTAATTTCTTGGATGCCTGGCACAAGAAGAAAATATCCTCTTTTTCATTCTGGATGTGTATACTGGTAGTTGAGTTACTAGGAGTGAAAACATCCAGAAGTTTAGAAGCTTGTAGCACAACTTTAATACTGTGTTTTTAGGTTATTGATGAATAATGTTAAATCTGAGACTTTTGCAAGGGATTCACAAATTAAAAATGGGAGTATGGGCTAAATGCATCAGGTGAAGTATTCATAATGCATAATTCAAGTATTGGAAATGCAATATTCCCATCAGTTTCAGAAGATTGGTCATATGTGCTTCAGTTTGCCTTCATCTCATTTCTTTTTCCTCTATGCCTTTTCTTTTTACATCACCTTGCTCTCATCACTAGATACGTAACAGCTTTCAGCTCTGATCAAATAATAGTTATCCCCACACCATGCATCAACTACCTTTGGTCAAAAGATTGATTTAACGTTTGATGGTATCTGTACTCTTAATTTGTGATTGCAAAGAAACTGAGACAGGATGCCTTTATAATCCTCTAGTGCAGATTCTACATAAAAGATTTTTTTTTTTTTTTACTGAAAGTTCTTCAGTGGGAAAATAATCATCACATTTTATGGGATACTGATACATATCATCTCCAGATTCTTGGTGGGGCATTTTGTATTCTATCTCACAACGTTAAAATAAATGACTGCAAAAACCCAGTTGACAGCTCCTTTGTGTTTAGATCACTATGAACCAGTGTCTCCCAGTTTTCAAACATGTCAGAAACAAACATTAATATCCTGTTATTCTATGCATTGGGAAAGCACTGAAAAGATGGAAATCTGGGTCAGCAAGGCTTGTGCACATGGAAAAACAATCCCTTGAGCTTCAAATGTAAGCAAGTATATCACTCCTAATATCTTAAAGTGATTTTTCCAATCATTGCCTTAATTACAAAGATGAGAAGAACTAAATCTGACCCAAATCTTCCTCCTAAGAGAGGAGTCTGTGGAAGCTATAGAAGCAGTTCACTGCAAACGCATTTAGGAACAGTCTTCTGTTATGTTTCAGCTTGCCCTCCAATGGTAACAAGTAGTCTTAAAGTTTAATGGCATTTTCAAAATGTGTTAGTGTGCACTGTTACAGCTGTGGCTGTAATTCAAGGTATTTGAAAACTTGTATTGCAGTCATGCTTCACCATATCCTGATACAATATGAAACTTAGCTGGAAAATATTTCTGAGGTTAAAAGATCATTTTCCTAAAATCAACCACTTTCAAATTTGCCTTCTAATATTCAAGGGCTTCGTCCCACAGTTAAATAGACATTTTTCAGTGCATCATTTACTTTGCCCTTCTCTCCACTCTCCTCCCTCCCTCAGCACTCAAAAAAAAAAAAAAAAAAAAAAAAAAAAAAAAAAGAATAGATGTTTGATTTAAAAAATGTTCATCTGCAGCCAACAGAAAGAAAACTACTTTGATTTTTGTGCAAACTTATGACTCATCGTCCTGGTGTGCTTGGCAGGAGGGTTGTGGAGAAGGGAGAACTTTGTTCACAGCCTCTCACTGCTTTCCTCCACTCTTTATGCATTTGGGAGATTCCCTCCAGGCAACCAACAAGTATGCCTCCTGTCCATGTATTTTTCAGGTAGGCATAGCTCCCCAAACTGCTCAATTTTTTTTTCTTTTACCTGTGGCTAATCTAGTAAACATTCTTTCAGATTTTCTATATTACAGTATTTTATCACCTTGCACAAATAGGAAGAATTTGGATCAGATATACAGAGATTATAGCAGTGACTGTAATTGCTCTTTCTTTACTGTTACCCTGTTTTACCACTGGCATAGGAGGTGTGGTGTGGATAATTGTCATGTTCAAACTGGGGGTCAGACCACTGATGTTTGGAGAGCTTTAGAGCACCAATCTTCAAGATCCCAAAGTTAAGTGCAGAGGCTGATGATCCAGGACCCCAGCAATGCCCAGGATTTTGTTAGCATCCCAGTTTGGAGAGTTCACATGCACATCTCTTGACCATAATGAGGCTGATTCACACAGCCCAGTGCTGACCTCACCACATTTGAGCTGTGGCTCACTCATATGTGCTGCTGGTGCACAGTGATCAAACATGAACCTCAGCAACCACAAATCCCCATGAGAGCAGAACAGCCAGTTCTCTGAGATACTGGAATCCACGTCTTGGGAAAGGCCAGGAGCCCTCATCTGAAACATGGACTCTCATTACAGCAGGACCCTGCCACGTGTGTTCCTGGCTGGGCTCCTTGGCAGCTCAGCAACAGCAGCAGACAGCTGGGCAGCATAATTGGCCCCAGGAGGAGGTTAATCCTCTCTGTTCAAACAGCTGGATGCACAGTACCGATGCCATACTCAGAACAGAGAGGAAAAAGAGCAAAGGATTGAATCTGTTCTGACACAGCAGCGTCCTTTTATGCTCAGAAGGCAACTTGTTGATGAAGAGATACTGCCAAATGATAACTTCTCACTCCCTTGCTTTTACTTATAATTTATGAAGAATGTGTGATTTTATGGCATTAAATAACAGTACTCTAGTCTAAGGAAGGCACATTTTTTCCACAGAGTGCTGTCTGACCTCCTATGCTAAATATTAGTAACTGAAGACAAATCCAATACACCATGTGTGATTTTGGAGGTTTAATACTTCTCCCACCTGTAACACATATCAAATAATACCTGCATATACTAAGGGAATGCAAATTCTTCCTCCAGGATAATACTGTTGACTAAAGACCACTTCTATCTCCTTTCCTTCAGTACACGGTTGAAAATCTATACCAGTTCATTACAGATAAAAGAGTCACTTTCTTCTGAAGCATCACAGATGTGCAGCAGAGAGAAAGTACTGATCATGATAGACCCCTGGTGCCTAACATGGAACAAAACAAAAGATGGCCTTAATTGTAAAAGCTTAGGAGCCAACAGATTTGGCATTTCTATTGAGATGTATCAATTCTCACTCAATCTTTCATTTTCTGTGACTGTAAAAGGGATTTTTGCTATCAACTTCCATGGCAACAGAACCAGGCTGCTGATGTCTTTTGACTTAGTTTCCCAGTCAATAAAATGGAAAGGCCTGTATCTCTTTCATGGGCATATAAACACACTAATGCTGGCCCTGCATGCTGAGATCTGTGTATTCAATTCCAGAGTGTTATTGAAACTGATTGATGCAGCTCATTAGTGGGCTGTAGGCCAGAGCAGCTTTTAAGTCCCTTCCAGAGCAGCAAATTTTGGCTGTAGAATAAACACAGCCATGCCTCTATGCAGATCCATCATAAATGCAACACATCTGTGATCACAAAAGCATAAGTTCATAGAGAGAAGCAGAAGGAGCAGTGAGGTGGAGGGACTGGACCCTTGTTGGTGGCAATAAGCCCTGTCAGTAATAATGCGCATGTCCTTGTCCCATGTGAGGGCACAACTCTGCATTTCTTTCCTTGCTATCAGATTGCTGCTGCAATCTGTCCCTGAAACATCTAAGCAGAAAGATGCCTGCGAAACTGCATGGGGGTGCACGCTCTCCCATGGGCTGATTGCAAAAGGACTTGAGGAGAGCGCAAGCACTCAGATCACACTGTAGTACAAATCCTCCATCTGTGCTTCAGCTAATGATAATTTCTTCTTTGTTGGGGTTATTTACATATTCAACTCAGTTGAAAGAAAAAAAAACTAAACCACAAATCCTTTCGAAATTTAAATACTCTTGAAATAAACAAGGACAAGATAAAGCTCATATTCAAAGATATTGGCAGAAGATTCTTATGGGGTTAAAAACTGTGTTGGTTCACCCTGTCTCACTTTCCAAAACATTTTTATTACTGCATTACTTTTCCCAATTTATATATCTTCACTCTTGCATAATGTAGTTTAAAGAGTGGAATCTAGTTTATTTCAGCCCTAGGGCCCCACCCTGCCATGTTCCATTACATCAGGTTTTATAATCATCATATATTTATATTTCTCACCCTAATCTTACACAAACTGTTCTCTCTTCCTATTTACATTTTAATATACACTTCAACTTCTGTGAGTCTATTTCAGCTCGGCTTATGAAGGATTTCCAAATATTGCTGCTGTGCCATGGAAAATTCGGCAACACAGGTATGTAACTGTGACAACTGTAACCTTGTTCCAGAGCTGACAGAATACAGAAATCTGACCTTCATGTATGCTGCCATGGAGGGACTCTCTGATGTTGGAGCTTCTGCAGTTCTCAGCACAAGGAATAGCTGAGTTTTCCTATCCCTTTGTGACCCAGAGCTCAGCTATAAAAAATGTGCCATCTGCTGAAAGGTTGTGCTCTGATTTAACATCCCTGAGGATTGCTTTTTCCATTCAAGCTATTCCTTCATCTGTCTCAGGGAACTATCTTGATCAGCCAGGCATGGTACCATAGAGTGGCTTGTATCCACACTGTCAGCTTCTGGAGAAGCTTAAGCTTGCTTTTACCACCCATATATTCACAGGTACTCTATAGGTACCCTTGGGATAATGACTATCTACATGTGTGATTTATCAGTCCAAGGTGCCTGAAACATCATCACACACAAAATGTTTGGGGTTTTTATACCATGATGTCAAACGTGTGAGATGTAACACGGCATGAGAGCAGCATGGGAACTCGGGGATACAAGTCCTAGAGAGGTAATGTTCACAGGAAAGACTGTGTGTGCAGTATAAAGAGCCAAGTCTAGTGTGGAGGGGCCCAAACAGCTAAGGATCACAAAGGTGATCAAGAGACTGGAGCACCTCTCCTGTGCGGAAAGGCTGAGAGAGAAGGGACTGCTCTGCATGGAGAATAGAAGGATCAGGGGGGCAATGGGCACAAATCAAAACTCAGGAGGCCCCTTCTGAACATCAGGAAACACACTCTCGCTGTGAGGGTGATAAAGCACTGGCACAACTTGCCCAGGGAGGTGGTGGAGTCGCAGTCCTTAGAGATATTCAAAAGCCATCTGGACACAGTGCAAAGCAACCTGCATGAGGTGGCTCCGCTTGAGCAGGGATGTTGCACAATATGACCTCCAGAGGTCCTTTCCATCCTCAACCACTCCGTGATTCTATGAAACTTTTACCAGGATTGAATTACCTGAAAACACAAGAAATTGCCTTCTTACATGCAAAATAAATTAGCTTTCTAGATATTGTTGTAGAATTAATGATGTTTATCAAAGACAAAGCTATTTAAAAGTTTGCAAGTACAAAACTCAGGACAGAAGGCAGAAATTTTACATTAAACATTGAATGTGACACAGAATGTACAAGTTAGCAAGTTTTCAGTGGAATTCACAAGTCTGGCCAAAGCTATTTTTCAGCTGTGGGCCCAGCATGCCTGGTTAAAATTAGGACTGATTTTTCTTCACCTCTGAAATAACATGACACATGTCATTAAAGTAAAAATTGAAAGCCTTATTAAAGAGGAGTGATGACTACACACTTGCAGCAAAAAATTATTTTAAAATCATGGCATGAACTACTACCTTGATTTTGTAAGGAAAAATGGAACTCATTGATACAAAGTTGGTAATCAATTTAGTCTTTTGCAAGGGAAAGAAAGAACAGAATGAAGGAAATGCAAATAAAAAACACAACCACTTAGCACTGATTGTGCTGGTAAGAATTTTCTCTGTGATGCTCCATACTTGTCAGCACTCTCTTTAAGCATAAAACATAACAAGTACAATGCATTTTTTAAATGCTCAAACTACACTTTATTCTATCTTTCTGTGCAGATGCAAAGTTTGCTGGCAATTGCTACCCACAGCTTGAAGGATTCATGTCAAAACCCTCCTCCACATTTGGAGATATTTCAGATGCTTTTACTGAAATCAGCACATTTCCTTTAAAGCTGCTGTGGCCTTTAATTGAGATATCTCCTTTATGTATTTTGGGGTTTTTAAGCTGACACAAACCTCAGAACCTCAGATCACTGCATGAGAAACTTTCCAGTTTTTCCTGACATACTTTTGTAGCCTTCACTTTCTCTCCGTATGTGCAGCAGTATGTATCCATCTATCTCTTCATCCATTGATTCATATCATTCTTTTAGCTATCCATCCATCCATCCATTCAACAACACATCTACTATGTTCATCCATTTATTCATGTAAGGAGGCATTCATCATAAGAAACCAAAGTGCCTTCCCATGCTGAAAGTTCTGACAGAATTTCCTCTCTTATATTCACTGCCACAGAAAGCCTGAATACCAGGCCAGTTTGAGGTCTAAGGGTTAAAATTTCACGTTTTAGGTAATACCAACCCCAATACTGTGCAGTGTGAGAATCAGCTTCAGGCTGATCATTGGGAAACCTCAGTGGTGTTAAAAATTTTCCTAACATTGATTTGCTAAGTGGGGTGCCACAGGGCTAGTAGAGAGTTGTTGATGGCAAAAAGGATGGAAGCTAAGACCTAGGACACAGAGCTAAGCAGTGTGCAGATCTCTGCTTGAAGACAGCTAGTTAGGATTCAAGGGCAATCACTGCTGGAACGAGTGGTACTGGTGATGGGCAGCTGGCTAACATCAATACACAGAAAAGCTGAGGAAAAAGACCCTCTTTTGGTGAAGCACTGTTTTAAAGCATGAGAATCACCAGACCAGTACAGAGCTAACAGATCTTGACAAAGGACCTAAAGCAGTGCAGTGAACACTTGTGAATGTAGTATTTAAACCTAAAAGCAACTAAAATCTTGATGCTGCTCCAAAAACACACTGCTGTGAACGTAATAAAGAATCCTTTCCCCTAAATTGAATCAATCTATTCTTAGATCAAATCTAAGCAATATAATTCCCAGAACTACACTTTATCAATCTCTGTTGTACTGTCCATTGTCTACCTAGCAGGCTTTCCAGCCCTTCACTTTCAATTTCTTTCAACACATTTGAAGCTATATACATATATTCATAAACCCCTGTTTTCAAGCAAATGCATATGGTGAGAAGGAAGGTATCTAAAATACAAAATCAAATGTGCTTCATATTTGCTGCAGAAGTTACATGAAATCCAAATTTAAATCTAAATTTCAGTCACAAATCATCCCTGTGATACAACACAGTGAACTGTACCATCACAGCTGAATGCCCATACCTCTGGAAAGAACTTGAAATACAAACCCTAATCTGAAACCCAAATCTAGATGCACATCTCATCTTCTTACTGCCCAAGGAGCAAGAATGAGTCAACTGATAAGAAGATAAACAAAGACAGTGCTCCAACATAAAAATTCCTTCCTCTTTCTGTGTCTTTATGTATTTAGTATGCCTGTCATTATCTTCTACTGCATTTTTCATAGCTAGTCTACCTATTGCTTCTCATGGGCATCAATCCAGAATCTCCTCTCAAGTCCCCTTCTTTACAACTGGTCCCTCTCCCTCAGACCTATCCCCTTACATGGACAATCTTCATATCAGCATAATTGCTGGGGTGAAAGATATTTACCCTGACTGCTGTTCAAGAATGTAAGGTTACCACAATATTCAGCTAAATGTTTTTATTTCTCGAAGAATCAGGAAAGCCTGTTAATGAAGATAATTGTCCAAGAGGGGAAAAAGCATTTTCTGGACAGCAACGTTGATAATGATAAGAATGTGAAAGCTAAGAAATCAACAGTCAATAAAAGCTGATGCTTGAGTGTGCAGCAGAATACACTCACAAAAGGTGTTTACTCTGTTGCCCGAGATTGTTACTCAAATGACCTTATCTGTAATTCTCCCCAAGTTTATGCTGATCAAAGGAGCAGAAGTATGCCAAGCTGACACCTACTGAGGCAATCTCAAAAAAAAAAAATCTGCTGAGAAAAGTCATACATTCTTCCAAAGAAGGATTTTTTTGTAGTGGTTCCAGTATTTCTCATTCCTCAGATGGGACAAATTTTTCAATGGCATAGCCTCTTTTGGAAGATTAGGGCTCATATCCTTGTGTTTATAAATCTGTGTGCTCTGGAGTCAGAAAGGATCATTGTGAACATCTAGTTTGAAAATTTCCACACAGAAGCCATGGCATTTTTGTTCCTAGAAACTGGACTAAAGGATGTTCAGAAGGAAAGTTCTGCCTGAAAGCCTCTTGGGAATGGCAAATCTGTCACTTCCTCCATGGAAATTCTTCCGATCTTTAATTAACCTTAGTGTTCAAAAATGCGTTTTATTTCAAGCTTGAATTTGTCTGACTTCCAACAAATTGGATTTCATTATATCTCTGTCTGCAAGACTGCAAATCTTCTCATTATCATAGCTTTCCATGTCTAAGGACTTCAATAAAATAATCAGGTAATCCTTCAATCTTTTCTTTGATAAACTGAATAGATTAACTCTTGCTGTTCATATGGGAAGTTTCCCCAGTCCCACTTTTTTTTTAGCTGCTCTTTGAATGTAAGTTGTGTAGCTAAAAGTGATTTCAAAGGGGCTGGCAAACACTGGGTAATCTCTTCCTAGCAATTAGTATATTTAACACAGGGCACATGGAAAATTTCAAGAGTCCTGCTCAGTCATTCCGGGATACTGGTGACTGCCTCCTGTTAGACTGCAAATGTTCTATCAGAAGCTGTAGGTAGAAGCCTTGAGAAGTCCCCAGCTGACAGATATTAGTTGTGGTAGGATTTGCTTGCCTAAACATGAGGGTGTAGTCCTGCTCAGATTGTTAGGAAATATCCCACATGGCTCCAGCTGCTCTTCTGAAAGGTTTGGGTTTGTCTCCTGCCCTGTGTCATATCTACCAGGCAAATTAATCCAGTTCCTTAGGACACTTATAATGGCACCTCTTTATATATATATTTTAAAATAATTGGATCTCACCCTCTGAGTCATGCAGAAAATTTATGGAATTTAGGAACATCCTTAGAATGTTGCCATTATGCAGGTCCTATACCAGTGGTGAATTTTACCAGGAAGATATCCCAGAATAACCAACCAGAAGGAGTGGAGTCCCACCTATAAGTTATCTTTCTAGTAAAGATTTGGCTGATAATCTGTATTTACAACCGCATTTTCATCTCTGCTGTTGAAAGAGTTGTAATCCACCTAAAGTGTGCCCTGTCTATTCCATAGATTTTGTTTTTTTCTAGGTGCTGTATTGTACTGAAATTGAATTCCCAGGAGAAATCCAGCAAATTCATTTTATCAGTGGAGTTGTTGTAATTAACCAGACTTGTAATCTTGCCAGAAAAGATTAAAGGTTTATTTGACAGGGCCTACTTTCCACAAAACTTAGTTGCCTGATATTATTTATATTTTCACTTTCTAATGTTTGATTAATGAAATCCCAGATTAATTGTTCCATCAAAGAATTAGCCTAAGTGGCCTGCTGTTCATTGGTTATTTAATTTTTCTCTTTTAACATATATAAATTACATAAATGGCAGCCCTCCAGCAATACAGATTGTAATTTAGAGTTTTTCTTTTTTTCAAGAGATATTAGATATTTACATAAGCCGTTTACAAAACTCCACAGCTTATTTACAACTCTGGCAGAAATTAGCCTGTTGATTTTAAAAAGTTTATTTTCAACACATACTGTTTAATATTGTCCTTTCCTGTGGAGGATGAGCCTTATTGCCTATCTCCATTATTGCATAAGCCAGGTAAATTTCTCTGCCTCCATCTAAATCTTGCTAAGCAAGAGCAAAAATCAGCACTGAGATTATGCACGTAAATGATGGATGTAATTCTGAAGCTTCCCAGTGGCTTCCTTATTGTCTTTTAAGTCATCACTGCTTGTGAAAACACTTTCACAAAAGTAATGGTATCATGAGCATGCACTGTGGGCCAACATGATGTGTTCTCTTATGCCTAAGGCATAGGACTAGGAATTTAAACTTTTGGATTCCATTCATATCTCTCTGACTGGCATGAAAAATTATCATTGCCTCAGATAATTGTAACTCCTTGTGCTCATTTCCTCTGTCATTTTTTTTTTCCGATTGTGCATTCATACTGTAAACTCTTTGGGGCAAAGGTTGTCTCATGTAGTCAGTAATACCTACTGAGCTCCTATTAAAATTACGGGTTTAATGCGGTACCTCTACACAAATAACTGATGATACCAATGACTGGTAGGACAGGCTGCTGATGGTATAACTCAGATGACCTCCCTTGCATCCTTGCAGGTTTCATCTCATCAGAGAGCTCTCAAAACACCACAGCCAGTTCGTTACAGAAAACATGCATCTCAGCTGCCTGTTTGAAATTTTAATTAGAATGCAAAACAGATGTGATCCTTGCTACCTGCTATTTATTGGCTCTGGGCAATAATCTCAATCCTCCAACAGCAAGCTAAATGCAGTGTTTTGTAAAGCCCAGCCACATCTGTAATTTATCATTTCATTTTTTTTCTTCCTCCCTCTTGTGCCATCTCATGTATAGCTTTTATTCTTCCCTTTTTTCCTGTGTCAGTGTATTAATGTCTAAAATATAGCTATAATATATAAAATGGTGCATACACATTTACAGTTAACAACTCAAGCTACCACAAGTCCTTCTTCCCCAACAGCCCAGCTATACTCTCCCCTCATCTCTATCCTGCCACTAAGTGCTGGAACCTGCACTTCACCCAGGATATTTTTAAGGAGCCTCTGCACCCAAACACATGGCTGAGCAATGTCTTTATAAATAAAGGTCTGTGTAGGTAGCAAAACTGTTGCAGATATGAATATGTGTATGAGTATGAAGACCCAATTTGGAGATGACAGGAGAAACGCCATGCAACCACCAGCTGATTCCTCAGAACGTGCTCAGTGGGCTGCAAATGGGACTTTAGACCTTATACCCTTTAACAGAAGCTGGATTCATCAAGTTAGGATGAACTCTTCAGGAGGTAGGACTAACCTCCTCCCTTGTCTTCAAATGCTTTTCTTCTCAGTCTTCTCTCTTCCAACCCTTTGACTTCAGCAGTATTTGCTTCAACTCACTACTTTGATGGACCCAGCAGGCCACAGGCAAAGGTGATGTTTTAAGTATAGAGGATGTGAGCGGCACACTGGGAGGCTGTTATGAGACTAAGAACTGATCTGTACAACCTTATTCATTTTCAAGGGCTACTGGCATCAGAGAGATCACTTGCATGGTCCAAATATTCACCAATGTTATGGCTGCACATTCTAGGCCAGAAGAGAGACATCATCCTGCCCTCTTACTTGTGCTGAGAATTGCTCTGATCTAAACCAGTCCCACTCTGTAAAAATGTTTGTCCTGATAAATAAAACTGTCAGATTTTACATTCCGATAGCATCAAACTGGCCCAGTCACTTCTGTGGGTGAATCAATACCCACAAAAATCAGTCCCTGATTTTTTAAACCACTGATTACTAGACCCAGTCCTGTTTAATATCTTTATTGATGACCTGGAGGAAGAGACAAAATGTTCCCTCAGTGTATTTGTGGCTGACACCAAATTGGGTGGGAGTGTTGTTCTGCTGGAGTATAGGAGAGTTCTGCAGAGCAATCTGGATATGTGGGCTGAGACCGATGGTATGAGGTTCAACAAAGCCAAGCGCTGGGTCCTGCATGTGAAACACACCATCCCATGCTACAGTCTGGGGGAAGAGTGGCTGGAAAGCTGCCCATTGGAAAAGAACTTGGGGGTGCTGGTTGACAGTGGCTGAGCACGAGCCAGCATGTGCTCAGGTGGCCAAGAAGGCCATCGGCATCCTGGTTTATACAAAAAATAGTGTGGACAGCAGGAGCAGGGCAGGGATTGTCCCCGTATACTTGGCACTGGTGAAGCCACACCTTGAGTGCTCTGTCCAGTTCTGGGCCCCTCACTGCAAGAAGGACATTGAAGTGCTGGAGCATGTCCAGAGAAGGGCAACAGACCTGGTGAAGGGTCTGGAGCANTTGATGACCTGGAGGAAGAGACCAAATGTTCCCTCAGTGTATTTGTGGCTGACACCAAATTGGGTGGGAGTGTTGTTCTGCTGGAGTATAGGAGAGTTCTGCAGAGCAATCTGGATATGTGGGCTGAGACCGATGGTATGAGGTTCAACAAAGCCAAGCGCTGGGTCCTGCATGTGAAACACACCATCCCATGCTACAGTCTGGGGGAAGAGTGGCTGGAAAGCTGCCCATTGGAAAAGAACTTGGGGGTGCTGGTTGACAGTGGCTGAGCACGAGCCAGCATGTGCTCAGGTGGCCAAGAAGGCCATCGGCATCCTGGTTTATACAAAAAATAGTGTGGACAGCAGGAGCAGGGCAGGGATTGTCCCCGTATACTTGGCACTGGTGAAGCCACACCTTGAGTGCTCTGTCCAGTTCTGGGCCCCTCACTGCAAGAAGGACATTGAAGTGCTGGAGCATGTCCAGAGAAGGGCAACAGACCTGGTGAAGGGTCTGGAGCACAAGTCCTGTGAGGAATGGCGAGGGAGTTGGGGGTATTTAGCCTGGAGAAGAGGAGGCTCAGGGAAGACCTTATCACTCTCTACAACTGCCTGAAAAGAGGATGTAGCCAGGTGGGGATTGACTTCTTCTCCCAGGCAACCAGCAAGGGGATGAGAGGACACAGATTCAAGGTGCACCAGGGGAGGTTCAGGTTGGATATCAGGAGGAATTTCCTCACTGAAAGGGTTGTCAAGCACTGGGACTGACTGTCCTGTGAAGCAGTGGAGTCATCATCCCTAGAAGTGCTCAAGAAACAACTGGACATGGCACTTAGTGCTATGGTCTAGTTGATAGGGTGATGATCAAAGATTGGACTTGATCTCAGAGGCCTTTTCCAACCTAAATGGTTCTGTGATACCAACCTTATTCTTGTAACTTGCTCATGTGTCTCAATCTGAACGTGTGACCTATGTAATCCTACTCTCCTGTACAAAGTCTGTCTAGAATATTAACTTCTAGACATTGCAGCTTTAGCAGTGTGCATGCAATGTGAATGAAGATCAGTGATTTACAAGTGCCCAAACTCATCAAATGTATTTCTGATGACAGAGTAATTTACCATAATTTTTTCTCTCAAAATAGTTTTAAAAATAAATGAGTTCAAGGCAAAATTCAGAAGTCATAACTATGGGAAAGAAAATAATCTTTGGTGTTCAACAAGCAAGTTCTTAGAGAATTCTCAAAATAAAGGGAAAAAAAAATGGTTAAAGAGTAGACACTACATGGATGGATAAAGCACAAAACAGTGGCATGTTGATAAGAATGGTTGAAACAGGAGTAAAAAGTAAAAGAAAGGTCTCATCATTAAGCAAAGTGCAAAATAATATTGATATGGAGAGCCCCAACTGACATTCAAGTTACAAGAAGAGCTTAATGAAATTCCTGTGCTGGAAAAATTGAAGAACTCTAAAATGTAGGCTGCAGCAAGATTGGGTATGTATTGAACAGCATAGGACAGGGCAGGCTGGAGATAGAAGGAACATAAGACTTCACCCTGGATTCAGAGCATGCTTAGCCCAGACTTCTGTCTTCAACAGCAGTCACTAGTGGAAACCTAGGAAAAGCAAGAAGAGGATAAGCAAGTATAATATTTTCCAATCTAATACTTGTCCATGGATTTCTTGTGCATTTTGTGTTTTGCTTATGTAGCAACACCAATCAATATCTGCACCAAGCTCCTCTCCTGTCTCTCACTGAGCGCATCCAAACTCCTTATACCTGCAATATCCATCGGTAAGGAGTCCCACGGATCTGTTACATGGAGAAGCACTTACTCTTGGCTTGCACCAGCAGTACCCCCTGGCATGTCTTCAGAGTACATTTATCAAGAAAGAGGTGACTTGATCTTCCACAGTGATGCAGAAATTCCTGAGTGAATGCTGTAAGAGATACAGATTGATTGTGATGAGAGTACATGGCATAAGTCACAAATGTGTTACTTATGTGTGACACAAGTAACAGCACATGGCAGTAGCAACACTAACAATCCCAATAACTTAATGCTTTTAGGACTAACACACCTTTTTCTTCCTCACTTTTCTTTGACATTTGAAAAACTCAGCAAGCTATAGGGCCTGAAGCAAATTACCTTGTAATGCACTGGGGCATCTCGGTCTGGTCTGTGGTTATCACAACCAAAACTGGCTGTCAAAAAACTCAATTTCCTCTGCTCAGTGAAATGTACTGCTCCATTTCTGAGGGCAGTGATCTCAGCCAAGGGAAAGCTAATTGCTACTAGCTGCCACCTGAGATAAGACACATTCTTCTACAAGTAACCCAGTATGTATCAAATGGACAAAGAAAGAGAGACAACACAGTTAGCGTAAAGTCATCAAATCTTATGAATCCTCTGTATCAGCAAAATACACAACGGATTCAGTGCCCTACCTTAGGCAACAGAGTCTTAGACAAGTCAAACAGACTGTGTGGCCATAACACAGCAAAAATAACTGCTTGTCTTTTTACCCAAACTTCATGAATTTGGTTGGATGGTGAGCAAATGCGAACAGTTCTGGTAGTACTGGCACAGTCCGAAGAACAAGAAATCTTCAGTAAGCTCCTTGCCAACAGTCGCAGTGGGCACTGTGACCATATGAAGGTGCCAATTTATTCCAGCTATGACAATATTGCCTAAGAAGGACCGTTTTGCAGCCATTAGTCTGTTTTCCAGTAAACTTCTTCCTAATACCAGCGGTTTGGCACCATTTATTGGGAGTAAAACCATATATAGCAATTGCATTTCTCCCATCTAGAAATTCAAATATATTTTCACATTTTATATTAACCAGTAATAACAGAATATGATGACCGTTTATAGGTGAGGCAAAGGAGCAGATAAATGAATAGGAAAGTAATGAAGAAACCCCAACCAAACTAAGTCTAGACTAATATGAAACTACGTCTCAACAGTGATTCAAGCACACGTAGTTAAACTCAGCTACTCAGCAGGATGTGGTAGTATCAGAGCACATGACATCTGTGGGCACAATGAGATTCAGATATCAGGAAAGCATGAGCTGCAAACAGTAATTTCTCACTGACTCCTTTGACAAAGTGTAATTCTTATCTCATTCTGTTCAAATTAGTCCTGCAATGAGAACACATCCTTGAATAAAACAGACCAAGGGATTTTTTTTTTTTAAGCCTGGCATGGTGACCAGAACCATAAAATGATTATCACACTGCCCAAAGGTGGTGGATCAATGAAAATTAGCAGTATATGGATGATAGAAGATAATGCTAATTACCCATAAAAGAGATTCAAAAGTCAGTCATGGGGGTATGAAAATGAAATTACATCACTAAAAGAAATTGCTATTCACAAGAGTAGCTGGCCAATAAGTAATTTTTCAGTTGGGCATTAGGAATGGGGAGCCAGGGCAGAAGACAAGCAGACTGGAGGAATGAATAGCTCTGCTGAACTAAGCACAGGTTGCTGCAGTCCTGGAAACTTTTTCCATTTAGGAGGACATCATAGCGACCCATACCAAACCATTCCCAGAAGTCCCCATGCCATGGGCTTCAGATCAGCTTCTGTCTCATGGTAGATTTTCCAACAATTTGATTAGAAAAAATCTCTGTATTACTTCATGTGTTACCATCAGGTTAATCCTGTGTGTTTCCAGCTTGCTCTGTTGGCTTAATAAGCTCTCAGCCTTTTCCTTCAAGGAATCTCAACCACAAATGCAAGAGCACTCCAGGGTACCACCTTGAAGCAGTTACAAACTACTTGTACATCTGTTTGTGTAGCAACCTGAGCTGCTCTTAAATCCCATTGAGATGATTAAGCACTCAGCACATCAGGACAACCAGTCTGTGTGCAGCACAGGCTGTGTACACAGGACCAGGGCACGCGGAACTGGGCATGCGCTGAGGCCTCCTGGTGATCCTGCAGCATAGAAGAGTAACCAAGCCTCAGCTCTATTTGGTATACAAAAAAAAGTCCTCAACAAACAAACAAAAAAATCCTCCAAAAAACCCTAAAAGACTGTAATCAAAACTAGTAGATACTTCTGAATATGTCGGCTTCTATTTTTTCCTCACAGCTTTCTCAGGAATTAAGGAGGGTTATGAAACTTAAGATTTGCAGAGCTGTTTGAGAACCTCAAACAAAATGTACTACACTAGCAAAGAGGACAATTTATGCTTTTTGACCTGTACAACTGGAGCAAGCTGGAATAAGGCTGCTCCCAAGCATGAAGCTGTTCAGACATCAATACAGGACAAATATTCCAAAAATGTCACTCACAGACTCTGAGTCCTGTTCCACTCATATCACTCCCAGTGCAGAATAATTCAGATGACCTGATGAGAATGGAAGTGTAAGTCAAGAAAAATTTTCTCCTTGAAGAAGTCAAAACACCATCTGTGTCTTCAAACATCCATAACCCTGATGATTTTACTGACTATAATTGGATGAAAAGAGAGCAATATTGACTTTGTGTTCACTAATAGAATCCTCTTTCCCCACTACTCCTGACAGGTTGCAGATCCATCAGGAGCTGTACAGTAGACATCATCTGCAGAAGCTTGGGATTTGGTGGCTTGCTTTTCTTGTCTTTATTAACCCAGTGCCACTCATTAAATCTAAGATGCAAACAAATAAATTATTCCTATCACACCAATTATACACTCCATAATGAAGCCAGAGAGCGCAAAGCTGTCAGAAAACCCTTTCTTTGTGAAGACTCTGCAGTAGTTTTATTTCAGAGTTTCTTTCTCTCAGATATAATTTCTTGATGGGAGTTCTCCATTATGTATTTGTAGTGACACCTGGCTAGCTTATTGCTAAGGCAGAAGTTATTTTAATTTATATTGCTCTGGAGTTTCTAGTCCCTTCCTGTTGAGAATATCTGTATCTATCCATATTTTTGCTTTTTGGACCTAGTCTTGCAAAACTGATGTATCTCAATAAACCTGTTTTCTGTGATGGCTTCACTGACTTCTGTATTTTTACATGAGGAATGTAATCTTATTCTTGTGCTCAAGTCTTATAAAAAGAATTACCTGAGTTACTGGTGCTACAATGTGCTGTATTCTTACATTGCTGCTCAGACAATAAGAAGGGATGAGGTGGGCATCCAGACATCAATGCTGAACACTTTCTTGCTTTGGGTTTTTTGTCTTTAGCACACTGTGGGTGCCTAAAGGTGATCAGAATTGCTGTCTGGTATTTGGGAAAGCTGTAGGATGGTGTGACTAACACCATGTCAGGAGCTGGGTAGGTAAGTGGGGGAGTGATAAGTAGATAGAAGGAGAGTTTGGTTTACTCCACACGTAGGGCATCTGCTTATATGAAGAGAGAGAATAAAATATTCTCCATCCTCCAAATGATGCTAAACACTGCCTGTTTCACCCCCAGTGCAAGCAGGAAGACCAATAAGAACAATTTGCTGTGCAAGACACAATCAGATCTCTAAGAATCAGTGCCTTCCAGCATCTCTTTGGGAAGTGGTTCTTTGTATAACCCCTTATCGTGGAGGACAGACCACACATAAAGAGCACCTCACAGCTATTAAAGACACCTGATGTGTGCCTTCTTCAAAATGCTGTTCTCCTGCTAAAAGGGATATGAACGGAAGGCTTACTTAAGCTTGAGGCCCTTTCAAAATCTAGTTTTAAACTACAAACATTTCTAATAATTCAATTTCCACAACTCCAACTGGGTTTTCACAATACAGTTATTCTTAGCTGTTGGCCTCTAAATTGATTAGAGGAGTGTTTGGTGCTCTCAGTATTTGGAAGCCAATTTCACTTCTTCAGAAAAGTAAGTGTTTTACTTTAGTAAGAGATACTTTGATTATCTAGATAGACAATGACTAATTTTCTCCATACTTTCTGTCTTTTCTGACATCTCCATTAAATTTTATGGAATCATTCACTTAATGACATATCGTTTCCATTTTGTCTTTCTTCTTTGTACATCTGCCTCTCACTTTAGGACAAACTGTCCTGTCAGAACAGAATCAAAAGACTTGTAGCTAACAAAACAAAAAAACCCAGAGTTCGAATCTCAGTGATTCAATAAGCTTTACAAGGCTCAAGATAAAGGACACAGGAATTTAAATCTCTGTTTTCAAGCAAAGCATTCAATTACTTTGTTCCCTTTCTTTGCTATTGATCTAAATAATACTAAATCCTCAGTTACAGTTTTCTGAAAAGAAAGGTGCAGGTTTTATAATTTCCTCCAGAAACAATGTGACTTGCAAGACTGTGAGAAGACTGCTGGTCTGCCCGGGGCTTAGCATAACTTGGGAAAAAAACTCCTTGGATGATTGCTTAGAATCTTATCATTTCAGTTGTTTTCCTCAACATCACATACTTTGGCAGTTGAGCTGGAAGGACTGACACAGCATTTCTTATTTCTGAAATATTTAATTTTGGTTTAAAACTGAATGCTAAAAGGTACCATTTTTGTTTCTCCAGCCCACTTGAAAACAGAATCATAGAATCCTAGAACAGTTAGGTTTGGAAGGGACCTTAAAGATCATTTTGTTCCAAACATCCTGCCATGGATTTAGTCAGATCCCCATGGTTACTCAGATCCCCATCCAACCTGGCTTTGAACACCCTGAGGGATGATGAGTCCACAACAAATAAATAAAATCCATTTCTTTATTTATTTTTAAAATAAAATTAACTGTTGAAATGAGTAATGTTATAAAGCTATTATATATGCATAAATTGATAATAATTTAATGATCTTATTTTTAGTGTATATTTTATACATCTGTTAGAGATCCTCAGCATCCATGTCCTTTTTTCACTGTTATCATAGAATCATAGAATTTTTGGGGTTGGAAGGGACCCAAAGATCATCTTGTCCCAACCCCATGCCATGGGCAGGGACACCTCCCACTAGACCAGGCAGCTCAGAGCCCCATCCAGCCCGGCCTTGAACACTTCCAGGGATGGAGTATCCACAGCCCCTCTGAGCAACCTGTTCTAGTGCTTCACCACCCCCTGAGTAAAGTACCATGCCTCTCATCGTCTTTGTGGCCCTCCTTTGGGCTCGATCCAGAGTTACATGCCATGGCCAATGCTAAGCATTAGGGAAGAGTGTGTTCTATACAGAAACCCATCTTACTAATCCTGAATTAACTTGCAGAGCTTGCAGGGGATAGCATGTTATTTATGAATTACCACACTCAAAATATATCCTAAATCTACTGGGCCCCATGTCATTCCATTCTTTGTTCCTGAATGTCTTCGATGTAAAACTCAATGTGGAAGTATTTTACTTGACGGTTATACTGACCTTTTAGGCCATCACTGGTTTAAGCATTTGCTGAAAAGGAGAACATGATGGTCGCCAACTGATCCAACCTCCTCCTTTCATCCAGCCAGACAGAAAATCACACAAAAAAGTGGATTCAAGTGAAATCCAAACAGGCAAATGAAAAACAAAGGTCAATGAAACTCTTCCCCACTCTGATCACCACGAGGCACAAGCGAACTAACTGAGGCACAAGAGAAAAGGTGACAATAACACCCAGCACTGGCAGTGGGGTGGGGATGAAGCTGAGTCTGCTTGTTTTGGAGCTGCTGAAGATTAGCACGGTCATATAACCACTGCTTTAGCTTCCCTCAACTGATGCCTTGAGGCTGGCTACCTAAAACAGAGACTAGACAAGAATAAGAGAATAAAAATAGGTATTCATTTGAAGGGCCTTCAAAGGTGCACCCTGGGCAGTCAAAAGGCTACACCCAAGATGGACCCTGGGTCACGGCTTCTTCACACTTTTATAAGTTTGGTTCATTTGCATATCAGGGTTAATTCTCCAGTTATAACCTCAGTTCACAATGTAACTACCCCAAGTTTGCCCCTGCTGCAGAGACTTTTAGCTTACACATTTTGGGGCCTGATGTCCTTGAGGTGGAGACCTAGAGAGATTTGTTCTGTCTAACCAGCATGAGAGAACAGTAGCTAACAGGCCACACGAAACTTCAGAGTTACACACTAGGCAGTACAGGATTTGAAAAATATAAAAGTTAAAACCTAAGGCATCACAACTGCTGCTTAACTCAGGTTCGTCTAGGGTAGTAAAACAGCCCCGTGTGATGTTAGTTTTATTTCCACCTGCTGGGAAGGATATATAAATCTTGGAGTGAAGCCTCTCTCATGCTCTGAGTTCACAAGGGTATGATATTAATTTACAGTCCTTATAGACATACAACTGATAGTTTTGACTTATGTTTGTTAATGTTAAAATGAAAAATGTTACTTCAAACTGAAAAATGAAGGCACGCTTTTTAGTTTGTTGAAACAAAACCAGCTGGCATTTACAAAGAAAAATAGTTAACTTCTGGAAAGGACAAAGGGAAATGCTCTTGTTAGTTTTTGAATGGACTCTTTCTCTTTAATTATTCTTTTAATGGAGCTTGAATCTTCCAGCTGTAGCCAAATGCATGCATAGTTTCAACCTCAACAAATCAATTTTGTCAAGTTCCTCCTTATAAAAAAAAAGCCTGAAAATGTGTCTAGTTTTTCTAGCTACCTCTTAATCTACCAAACTAATATCTCATCCCTTTGTCTGACACAGCAGCAGTTGAGAGCTGGGATATTAAATACCCCATGCTGCTCAACACTGCTTGGTCCCAGAAAACTGCTGTTACCTCGACAGCAGCTTTTGTCCAGCCCTCTCCAAGCTGCTCAGGGGAAGCTTAATTAAGGTTTACAGTAACTCTGTAAGGTAAGTGAATACTACTGTCATTTTGCAAAGAAGTCAGCCAAGCCAAAAAAAAAAAAAAAAACCTAACAAATCCAGAAATTCTGCCCAACATTAAAAAAATACAACCACACACATGAAAGCCAGAATTACAAGAATCAGAGTCATGAGCTCCAAGAACTAGCATGAGAATAAGCTGACAGTTTATATGAAAATCCTCATGCTCATTAGGTTAATCACCTGCAGAAATCCTTTTCTAGAAGCTTCTTTCTCTGACTATTCTACTTTTCTCTTTGCCTGGCACATTGCGTAAGAGGCCTCTGGCCACAGCTGGCAGTCTGAGCTACCACTAGAAAATTGTTGAGAGTATTTTTTATTAATTGCAAACATTACCAACTTCATATGTACACTCAGGTGATAAAAACACTTGATTTCTATTTACCAGAAAGCTGATAAGCAGAGAGCCAAATATTGCTGTTTCCACATGGGGGGTTTGCTGCTCTCTGCATCTGTCTGTTGCAGCACCAAAGTCATTCTGCCTCTTGAACACTCAGGGATATTGGCAGCCACCAGGCTCTACTTACTGACAATTTCATCCTTTATAATGAATGTTCTTTAGGGGAATATCTTTCATATTTGAAAAATATCTAAGAGATAGTGGAAGCTATGACAAATACAAAAGAAATACTCCCCTAAAAAGTACAGTCAATATATGAATAGCATTTAGTGAGATGCAGGTTCAAACCAACAACTGAGCTGACAAGAATTGTGTGCTTGGCTATCTGGAATATGTTCTCAAGACATGTTGCTGCTCTCTATGACTATGTACAAAACATACAAACACACAAAAACACTGTGTAAGGGTTCATTAATCTTTTGATTAACGAACTTTTCCACAGCTAGAAAAGTTTCAAGTGACTGTGGGTTTGCAAGAGAACCAATGCCCACACATAGTAAATGGAATTTCCCTGGTATTCTTTTGATGAGAAAGGTAAGCTTGAATCTCTGCCTGACTATGAAAACCCTGAACTTTACTGGAGTAAGCTGGGCTCAGAATCCAGATCCCATGTCATGTTGCTAAGGCACAAAATGTTTTATATCTGCCTCAAAATATCATATCTGTCATTCACTGCACAGGATTCTTGGAGGGCTTTATTGACATTAACAAACAAAACCTACACAATCTAAGTGTGGTGCCATCACTGGCACTTCAAGGGAGCTGTGAGAAAACAGTTCTGGGCTTTGGCTGGCTGTGAACATAATTAATTGGTTCTTTAGTTGCTTTTTTCTCTTAACTAGAGACACAAGTGGGAAGTTTGGAGAACTGAAAATTAACAGTGATGGATCTAAGAGCCAATAGAAGAATTCATTTTATATGCCCATTAGGAAAGCAAGCTGTGAAATTTAATTCTCTTCAATTCTGGCAAATTATTGACAGTGGTAAAAAGTAGGCTTACAATAAAACTCAAGGCATCCTCCAGTCCAATCTCTTGATATGATGCAGGAACAAGAATTATACCAGCAAGATCTGAAAGGGATATCCACATACAGATGTTCACCTGGGCTTACCACTCTTAGAGGTATATTCTACTCACTCACATCATTCAAATGCCACTCACATGCCACCCATATGTTTATATTTTCATTCCTCTCAGGAAGGTCTCCTGTAATTACTCAAGAACAAACTAAATGCACACAGCTGAGGAGATGAACTTAGGAGACCAACCTAGGATATAAAAATACATAAAGAATAAACTACCCCACTACAAATGAATGTCGAAAACCTAAAAATAGTTATTGCAAAAGTAATTAGGTGAAACAAACAAGGCTCAAAAGAAAACAGCCCTAAATGAGCTGTAGCTGGAATTGCTGAAACGTGCCAAGACTGGTGTGAATAAAGATAGCAATAACAGGACAAAGCCTTTGCGCTTAGTTAATAAATCAAAGGGAAACATAATTCCCAGACACATGCATAAACCACTGTATCTGTGGAAGAAATAATGCCATATATGAAATGTGCCACTGAATATATTAAGCAGTAGAAAGACAATTCTGTAGACAAAGGGATGTCAAATATTCAGTCATCTCCTGATCACAGATATTGACTTTGGTTAAGTATACATCACAAAATGGAAAGGAGTAAATAAAGTAAGACATCTCTTGGAAACAAAAATTATTACATTATCATCCAAAGATTATCAAGGAATAGGACATGTTGAGTTATTGTGTTGGTTTGCGATGTCAGTATTTGATCTATAGTCATAGACACAGCTGAGTAATGATAATGTCTCACATAAGGGTGAGAGAGGTGACTGAGGGTGGTGAGACACCGGAATAGGCTGCCAAGTAGGTTGTGGATGCCCCACCCTGGCAGCATCTACAGATCATAGAATCATCAAGGTTGGAAGAGACTTTTAAGATCATCCAGGCCAACCATCAACCCAGAACTACCACTGTAACCCCCAAATCTTTAAAACCACATCATCCAATGCCAGATCCAGGGGCCTCTTAAGCACCTCTAGGGATGGTGACACCACCACCTCCCTGGGCAAATTTTTCCAATGCCTGACCACTCTAATAGTGAAAAATATTTTTCCTAATATCTGATCTGAATCTCCTCTGTCTCAGCTTAAGATCATTCCCTCTGGTCCTCTCACTGCAGGCACGATAGAAGAGACCAGCCCTCATCTCACTACACCCTCTTTTCAGGGAGTTGTAGAGAGTGATGTGACCCTCTCCAAGCCTCCTGTTCTCATGACTAAACAAAGCCAGCTCCCTCAGCTCTTTCTCACAGGACATGTTTTTGAGACCTTTCACAAGCCTTGTTCTCCTTCACTGGATATGCTCCAGTATCTCCTATGTCCTTTTTAAAGTGAAGGACCCAGAACTGGACAGAGCACTTGAGGTGCGGCCTCACCAATGCTGAGTACAGGGGGACAATCCCTGCCCTGGTCCTGCTGGTCATGCTATTCTTGATACAGACCAGGATGCCATTGGCCTTCTTGGCCCCCTGGGCACACGCTGGCTCATGTTCAGTCGCTGTCAACCAACACCCCCAGGGCCTTTTCTGCTGGACAGCTTTCTAGCCACTCCGCCCCAAGCCCATAGTGCTACATGGAGTTATTGTAGACAAATTGCAGGACCCAGAGGTCTCCACAGGCATTAGCATCCCTGACTAAGATTCTTATATGCCATAAAACCAGTAATTCATCCCGTGTGGTGGCCTGATGAAGTAACAGTAAGTCACTGTTTTTACTGACTCTCCGATAAAGACAGTTCAGATAATTCCACTACTGAACACTATCTCCTCTTCTGAGTCCAGGATCTCATACAATTTTTCAAGGAGTAAAAGCCTGCTGTGGTTTGACACTGGCCCAATGCCAGGCACCCACGAGAGTTGCTTGCTCACCCTCCCCTGCCACAGCTGGGCAGAGGAGAGAGGGGAAAAAAATTAACGAAGGTTCATGAGTTGAGATAAGGACTGGGAGAAAACCCTTCAAGGGCAAAACAGGCTTAACTTAAAGTTACAAAGTGAACTTATTGCTAACAGAATCAGAGGAGGATAATGAGAAGTAAATTAAACCCTTAAAACACCTTTTCCCCCCAGGCCCTCCATCCTTCCCACCGACAGCGCAGGGAGAGAGGGTGTGGGGGTTTGGTCAGTCCATCACCAAGATTTCCTTCTGCTGCTCTGGGAGAAGAGTCCTTCCCTGTGAGGCCGTGGGGTCCCTCCCACGGGAGACAGTTCTCCNTTCCAGGAGTTTTTCACAGGAGCCATCTCTGTGGCCCCCCTGCTACCAAAAACCAGGGTGTGCAAAAACAATACAAACCCCGTGACAGAAGACTTTTTATAAATACTTCCAAGTTGTATTTATCATGTTAAATATGCTAATTTAAAAAAAAAAAAAAAGAGGCAGGGACATGACCATGCAACAAAAACAGTATTAAAATAAATGCCTCAAATATATATATATTTTAATGTCTCTGGAATTATTGATTCTGCTTTTCCTCAAAGTTTAACCTTCATAATGAGTCTTTATCTCTACTTCCTTTCTTCCTGTCCTCATTTCTGACATATTTTTTCTATTCCCAATCTCCAGCATGAGAACCAGAAATGTAATTATCACTTCATCAGTCTAAAGGGGCAAAAGGGTAAAATAACAGCAGCATTTCTAAGAAAATAAATAGCCCACTGGTAGTATAGTCCAACTAGTTTGCTTAGTTACCTTCAACCACCTCAATACTCAGGTCTAGGGGTATTTCCATTCTCTTTCTTGTCTGGCTCCATGCCTGTCCCACCTTCCCTTTGAATTTTTGAATTTTCTTACCTTTCCTCACATACATGGCAGCCTGACTTTTTGTTTGACTTCTGCAGGAGATTCCACATCAGGCATAATCTCTCTGCAAATGACAAGAGGCACCTGGAAAAATGGCAGCCATAATGATAAAAGATTTTTGATACAAAACCTTTCTGAACCTTGTTTCCCAGGTTTCCAAGTTTGGAGAGGTTGAAAAAAAAATTGGCTCAGATATTTGTTACAGAATCATCTAACCTGACAGTTGTTTTGGAATTCCATCCAAATCCATTCAAATTCCATCCACCTGAAATTGGATTCCATTCCATTGGAAGCCAAACAAATATATTTATGTGAAGAAAAAGATGTAGCTATAACAGATACAGGCAATAAAATTTAACTGAATTTTTTATAAGTTGAAAAGTGTTTCTAGATAAATAGAAATATTTCTCAGTCCATATTTGACGGAAACTACTGGGTTGTTTCACCTGAACCATGTAATCTAACACCTGCAATTTTACTTTGCCAAATTTATTTTTGTAATTATAATGCTATGCGAAACAAAAATATTTCCCCAATATAATGGAAAAATCAACATTTTTTGAGTAGGGAAATGTATTTTTTGATTGACTATAAAAAATACGTTCCAGACAAGATTTTACATTTTAAAACAATGTTAATAGCAAAAATATAACTATATGCTTGTTCTCCTCAGGAGAGCAGACTTTGGCCTTTTCAGGGTCCTGCTGGGAGGAATACCATGGAGACTGTCCTGGAGAGAAGAGAGGTCCAGGAGAGCTGGATGATCTTCAAGGATCAGCTCCTCCAAGCTCAAGAATGGTCCATCCTGATGAGCAGCAAATGGAGCAGAGACGGCTGGAGACCTCCGCAGATGAGCAAGCAGCTCCTGACTAAACTGAAACATAAAAGGGAAAAGTACAGAAGGTGGAAGCAGAGTCAGATGCCCTGACAGGAATGCCATGGCTCTGTCAGAGCATGCAGGAGTGGATGAGATCAGGAAAGCCAAAGCAGAGCTAGAATTTAATCTGATGAGGGACATGAAGGACAGCAAGAGCTTCCAAAGGGATATAAGCTATGTCTGTGAGCATAAGAAAGCTAACATATCTTCCCTTTGGGGGGTGGATTAGTGTCAAGAGAAATAGAAATACAAAACATTCTCAATGATAAAATGGAAAACGACAACTTGAATGTTATCAAAATTAAGACTTCAATAACATCATCCAAATATTTCTGAAACAAAATATTTTATAAGTTGCTTTTAATCTGAACTTTAGAGTAGAAACTTTTGATATCAGTGAGAGAGAAGACAGAATTTCAAAATTTAATAATTTCAGAAGAAAGAAATTTTCAGTGTTTGAACACTAATTTTTTACTTGGACTGCAGTCTGAATTTTCTATGTGGATTACAGTTCACACTTTAATTATTTCAGCCAAGAATTATTCTAAAATACAAGTTAAAATATGTTGGTAATTTATCATAAACTTTCAGAAAAAGTTCCATTCCTACCCCTTGATTTGGAATAAAACTTTAAAATTTACAGTTTTGAATTACTACAGAATGGGCTTTTTGTCACCCCCAAGAAATTTCATCTGACTCTGGGTAAGTAATACACCTTTGAAAAAGTTAAATTTTATAATTTTCTAATTGTTGAATTGACTGATTTAGCAGCCTGTCATTTTGGAAAGTCTTTTGTCTTTTTTTTTTTTCCCTGCAATGTAGTTATTTTAAAGACTGTGTAAATGCAACCAGAAATTGTGACTTTTTAGAAAAATGTTCTAAATTACCATAAAATTAAGGCCTCAGTAGTGATGCTAACTCAAAGAGTATCATAAATTAAAGTTCAAGTGTTGATCTTCCTGGCTACAAGGTAAGCAAATCTTGTACAGTTACAGAACTGGCTTCTGAGCAGTTCCATGTGCAGATGTGTTTACAGGTGCATACACAAAGAATGTCACCATAAAATAAGGTATCACCCTTCCTCCCTCTCTTCCTTGAATCTGGTTTAGTTTGTGGAAGAAGTTTAAAGCTTATTGCTTTAGGTCTGGTGCAGTAAGCACTCACAGCCTTTTTTCAGACGCATGCATGCCCAAATGTGCATTTAGTCTCAGGTGCACTAACACCCTCATCATTGCTGTCTCTTGAAGAGCAGGAAATTATTTCCTGAGCGAAAGAGATTATACACAATTAAAAGGAAGACACAAAGATAAAATCAGAAATCATGTTCACCTATTAGAGACCAAAATATGAAACAAAAAGCAACCAATTGCAAAATAACCACTTAGAAAGCAACAAAACATTTTTCATCTGTAGCAATGAATATGTTTTATGAGCAAGGCCAGTATCTTTAGGCCCATTTAAAAGTAGCTAAAGAGAAAGGCATGTGGACGTGATTTGGAGAAGGCCACAGATGACATGACAAACAGGAAAGAAAACTCAGGTGGAATTGCTGGCTAATGCTGTCTTTTTAAAGTGGAAATGTAAAGGTGTCAAATGGGTATCCCTGCCATCAACAGCAGACGGCTCCAAGGCACACAATGTGATGTAAGGGACATACCTTGGAAAGATAAACTCATCTGGGATTAGACAGGGATTAGAAAGCGCAGCTCACATAAATCACAATAATCTCCAGGAGCATATTTTTGAATTTTTCAGAAACTCAGTAACAGCCATCAGTTTGACAACACTTTGAGAATGCAATGGAGCAGGTCAGGCTGATGTCTGCTGAGGATAAAACTGGCCTCTGGAATTTCAGCATAAAATCAGTGAGGCTGACTGAGTAAAGAGCTTCTCTCAGCCAAGGGTGAAATAAGAACTTTCTTATCTCTGTGAAGAAAGTTTAGTAAATGTAAATAACATTTGTGTGTTAGCTTTTTCCACGCAATAAACTGCAAATCAGCCCAAGAATGATAATACTTATATGCATATGTACAGGCACATTAGCATTTGCACACAATTTTTAAATAAGAGACTAAGATTGTCACTTTAGCCTGCTTCTTAATGGATCGTTATAGCATTAATCATAAAAGTAGTAGTGTTTCATTTCTGTTGACAATGTGCTTCAAACAGTGTAAGAAACCATCCCCATCTTAAAAGGACAGAAACTCAATACATATTAGAAGTTCCATACTCAAGGGATATTTTGCCCTTTTACCCCTCATCTTACTCCACTATTTTTAGATGCTCCTGTCCTAGTCCACATCAAAAGAACAGGAGAACAGTTTTCATAGGCAAACCTGAAGTTATAGCCTCTAACCAGAACTAGATTTATTTCACTTAAAATTGTACTGGCTTTATTCATCAAGGGCTTGCTTTCTCACTCAGTGTTTGGATGAGCATCTCAACCACGCACTCACTTCAAAAATCCCCAGTGCTGCAGCTTGGCAGTCTGATAAGCCCCCAATTCATTACTGCAGAAATCTGACTCTGGGAGCCATCTTGCTCCTAACTATGACCTCATCTTCCACTGGATAAAAGCAAAAAACCCTTTGTAATTTGTCCTTTGTTCCCTAAGAATGTGATTTTCTTTCATTAGAGTTTCTGTGTCCCACCTGCAATTAAATCATCTTCATTTCCAAAGACACATACTAGGGATGAAATTTCTAACAGCCTTTATAAAATGAAACCAGTCAGTGATTAGCATACCTTTATCTGAACCAACCACTGTGTGTGCCAATTTTTCTTTTAAATCAAGCAGTGATGAGGAGGATGACTCTTAGAAATAAGCAGGGTAAAGAAGCACAGGCTCTCCATGATTCACTGTGGGACTTTAATCTTTTTTTTTATGAGCTATGTTAGATTACAGGCACCGAGATTTCCAGAAGTACCAGTATGCCATTAATTGTATTTACAAATTATTATTAACTTCACCTATCTGCCTAATTAGATAGTCACTGCTCACAGAAATACCTGAAAGTCTCATTTTCAGTGGCGTTTTTTATTTTCAACGCCGTGGGAAGGTAGCAGACCTTTGGCAACAAAACTGTCTCTTGCAGAGGAGTAGAAGTTCACAAAGTAAGGGAGTCATCCAAGGCCACAAAATGAAATCTATTGCCAAGTCAGAGTTGAACCCAGATGACCTGGATTTATTAAAGTCTTCTGTGGATTGATCAAGTAATTGATGTTTTCCATTTAAATCTGGTTACCTATACAGCACACACGGTGCACTAAGTACGTGAGTTTTCAGTGGAACATGTTTTCTATGTATGTGAGTTAGGCGGGGTTTGAGACTAGAAACCAGCTCCAAGATAATGATTGGGGTTTTTTTGTAAAAAAGTAATATCTTCCACGTTTTCATTTTGCAGGCTTAAAAGCAAATTTGAGTAGTTCTGATGATGACCACACAGGGGACAGTTTGGGTTGCCAAATGAATTTTGACAGAGTTGCTTTTGTGAGGCAGCCAATAGAGAGGAGGCAGAATCTGATTTAATTTCCATTTAAATAAATACCTAGTGACCAGAGGTAAAAAAAGAGAACTAGGAAAAAAAAAAAAAGGTGATTTATGATAAAAAGTATTACAGAAAGCCATGGCCCTCCCAAAACCCTCAAATTCAGTAGTCCAGGATAAGTTCCTTTCCAGGAAACAATTGTTCACTTGACAGAGCAGCAATACCCAGCTTTAATAGATTTAATTTACAGTGAAGGTGTCAATACCCAGGTCTGGCCTCACAAAGGAGGGACCAGAAAGACTAAGAACGCGTTATGAATAAAAACCTCAGTGCATGCCTGTGGAGAATCTGGGACTGAGGCACTATAAGATCAGAATAATCCCAAACATAGGAGCTGACAAAGAGAGCGAGAAAAAAATATCGAATGGACTGTCAAAGAACAGAAGAAACAAATATGAGAGAAGTCAGCAGATGCGATTGGACATTAAGAAGAATAAACTGACACACTCTTATGAAACACTCACACTTTGCAGTGAAAAGGACATCATGTGAATATAGACAGATTTTTGAATAAGCAACAAATCGTGGAAACAGAGATGGAATAAAGCTACCAAACCTGTAAGTTAGTCCCCGTCCTGAATCAGGAACTTTGTTAAATTCTTGATTCTGTTTAGAAGAATTTGCAGCTTGACTATATCCCAAACTGTATATGCAGGCATTTACTTCTCATAACAATAATGGTGCTGACATTCTTGGCACCTTAAATTTGTAGTTCTCTAACCATATATTTGTGAAAATTTTTCACATGCAAACTAGACTTAGCCCTCAAACTCCTAAGGCTTTAGACAACTGTGACTTGTCATTTCTCCATACATGTTAGAGTTTCTTTTCTTTTTCCTTTCTGAAGTACTGTAGAAAATAATTTTGTGATTTTTACTTCAAAGTTCACCTTGTTAAAAGTCTTCATTGATCTCTTCAGAGAAAGAGCATGAGTAAACAAGCATGCATAGAACAGAAAAGTCAATAAAAATCCCTCCTTAACTCTTCTTGGAGACATGCAAACTGTTTTCAACATACTTGTGAGAACATTTAACTTTTTCATCTTTCAGAAGTTGTCACCATAGCAAAATATTTTTGGTTTTCATAAAACTCCCAGGGTCTCAGTCTCTCAGATGAGCAAAACATAGGCACACCCTGCAGCAAGGAGAACAGTATCATTCCTCTCCTACATCTCTAGAACAGTTAACTACCACCACTAGTTTCATTCAACAGCCGATGAACGCAGTTCTGAATGGGTCTGTCTCTTCTGGGATGGGACGGGAGGATGGAGAAGGAAACTCCATTAAGTGCTCCTTTCTAAGAATTTCTGTTTGCCTGAAAGCCCTTGGATCCCCACTGACTGAAACTTTTGCACAGATTTTCAAAGCCTGGAGGAGAAAAAAGAAGAAAGCCTTAATTACTAGCTTTGCAAAATGACAGGGGTCTTTAATTTTAATTGATTTGCATAATTTTGGCTTAATTTAATATTTCAAAATGCTTTATGGAATTACATATTATATATTTAAGTAGGAATTTTGAGGAAGGCTAAGAATAACAGAGGTTTAAAAGTGTGAAGCTGGTGAGGGAGAAGCCTGACTGCTGTGCAAACACTGGCCAGAAGCATGAGTTAATGTACACAGTGATCCTGATAATATTGCAATAATCTTCATATCAAGATGTAATCCAATATTTAATCTTTTACTGAAGGCAGTTTGTTCTGCTTAACTATCAACAGCTCAGAGCTGAGGTAAAGTTATCCACAGTGATTTGAACGGGAAGTTCTCTCCCTGCAGAAAACAGCTATCAGAGTTTGGTTTTCAGTTTCCATTAGCTGTTCTTTCCTCATCTTTCTCCAGCTTCAGCGTTTTATGAGGTGCCATCTTCTTCCCCTGGACACTTGATTTTAATAAGAACTGGGCTGTTTGTGTGCTTCTTCAAGCGAGATCCCAGTGCTCAGAGTAAACCTTATACCAGTTCGCCACTGGTCACCCACAGTTCATCTGGGAGATACACAGAGATTTTCCAGCCACTGTCAGACTTGCAATTCACAGAATCTTTCTTATTGTCCTTTGTTTTTTTTACTTTCTTCTCCCACGAGTAAAATGTACCCCCAGCACATGTGGATTGCTAACTCTCCATTCTCCAGTGGGGATTTTTTTAATCAGGTGGCTTTAACATTAACTGGAGAAGCTATTACATATTGACTTCAGCCAAGCGGCAGTAACTTTAATTAACCTTCATCCCATGTTAGACTGTGTTAGGAGGTCAGAGAGGAAATTCAGCTCATTCTCACCTTGTTCTTGTGTGTCGCACGTTTATGACAGTAGCAAAGAGGGTGTGTGGTGAAGAGCAAGTCCTCTGACAAGCAGATTCATTCCCTGCTCAAGACAAAGTGAACTGGATCTCTTTGCAAAAAATTATCAGAGGATGTAATTGTAGAAATACATGTTTATTCTATTTACTAGTGTTTGTAATGTCTGGCATTAAAAAAGCAGGTGGAGCTCTGGCCCCTGCAATTAACTTGTTTAAACTGGCAACTTTAGGGCTGCTAAACAGAGCTTTGCCTCTTAATCAATTCACTAAGAAACAATTGTTTACAGGTAAGCAGGATAGCCTGGGATATGGATGCTGGGTTTAATTGTTCACTCTATCACAAATTTCCTTGTGCATCACTGGTCAAATCACTGAGACTTTGTGTGTCTTAAGTCAGCAAAACAAGGATAAATAAGAGTTCCTTACTTCTGGGCTGGGTAGTGAGAAAAAAATATGAGGTTTCTTGAGGTGCACAGGCATACCTAGTGTGCATTTCTCTCAAAGAAGAGGGAAAAAAACCCAAACCAGTTTGTTTTTTTTTTTAAAGAATCACTTGTGAGTATTTCCAGCTTTTCCTCTCCCACTGGCAGCAATAGCAAAGATACAAGGGACTAAATGCTCTAGCATCCTCCCCTTCATCCTTTGGGCTCTTTCCTGTCAGTTCATGACTGATGTGTGTATGAAGATTCAGAGCTTTTTTAAGCATGGCAGGAGGAATAGTTGCTTCTGTTGCTTGTGCAACCCAAAAATCTCTCATGGAAAAAAAAAATGAACTGAGCTGTCTACTCAGCTTCTCACTAGACTTACCACCTCTGCAGGAGCAACAGTGCCTCTATGACCAAAAAGTTAGAGAATATCTAAGGGCCACCTGCGTAGCCTTTCACCATTGCAGGAATGCAGCTCTCTGTCAGAGCTGCTATGCCTCTGCAACATCAAGCTTCCCAAAGTCCCAAATAGCCAAAATCCTCACATTTTGTCCAAAGCAAAGGAAGAGGATTTGGCTGGGAGCATTCAGCTATGCAGCTGTCACATAGCAAGCACACTTGGCTCTCTTGTTCCCCTTTAGTTAATGTTTTTATTTCCTGAGTTGAGGACCAATGATGTCTGTTTGGAAAAGACTGTGGTAGCACAGATTCTTTCCCATGGGAATTTTTCTCTTCTTCTCCCTGTGTTCTATAAATAAAGATAAGGTTTGGATGTTATTGAAACTGTCTCTGGAAAGATGGACAGTTCTACCTGGCCTATGGGCCTAGGGGGAGGTTTTGAATTGACCCAATCCGGAGAAACTTTTAAAAGTCTATATAAGTTTTAGAATTAAATAATAAAATCAGAATTCCGCCTCACCCGATCCAGTCTGGTTCTTGCACTCGGCTAGCGCTCAACAGCGACAAAAGACAACTATTTCTTGAGTCTTTTCCATCTCCAGAGGTCAACAGTTATCTGCCAAATTCAATTTCACTGACTTTCTTGATTTACTTTCAGGAAAGAATATTATGCGGAATTCCCTGATCAGCTACCCACATTCCCAGGAAATTTCAATGATATATCATGCCTCATATTTATATTTTTATTTTGCCCTTAGAAATCAGTCAATCTGGCTTTCTCTAGGTGCTCCCCAGAGACAAAGGTTTGGCCGATAAACCATGAATGTAATGACAAGTAGTTAGCATTCCTTTCCCTCAACAAACAACACAAAACAGAACAGAGGAAAACACCTCTCCCGTGGTGGTCAGATAGTAAGTTAAAGTTTTTATTTTTCAATTGAATTTCCTCTTCTGTGCTTGAAATATTACCCAAAGTAAACCACATTTCATTTTCACTGCCACCTGCTATCTCCTCACCATGAACAAATAGTTTCATGTTAAAAATTCTGACTGTGTCTAGAGAAGGTAAATGTCATCAGATTGTGAGACTGAGGGCCTGATTTGATAATGAACTTACCCTGTTCCACATCAAAATACTAAATAAGTAAAAATATTTCTGAAGTTATTTCTACTCTAAAAAAAAAAAAATTCATTTTCTCTGTTCTAGACTAACTGCCAAAACTAAAATAAGACATACAATTTTCATTGAGCTCAAAGAAGTGATGAACAACCAAAGAGTTTGGAGATGGTTGACCTTCTTCCTTTGCCTATTAAAAGTCTTCAGCTGTTGTTGAATCAGTACAATTCCAGCAGGCAGACCAAGATCTATGAGTACAGCAATAACAAATATTTCTGGGACATTGCAATTCCCAAAGTTGTCCCAACTGGAACAGCATCTTAAAACTTTGGACACAGGACACACCTGATCTGGCAATATATTTAGTCCTGTTTCTCTCTCTTTTAGGCATATGAATAATCATAAAGAATCAGTGTGATTATGACTGTATTTAAAGTTCAATATGTATTTAATTGAATTAGTTAACTACTCACTGAATCAGGGCATGTGCAAAAATGGATCTGGATTTTTTTAAATTTCTTGGTTTAAAGGAAATGGAGGAATCAACATGAAAGGGCTGGCTGGCTTAGCTCTTGAAACCTTCAAGTAGAACTCACTTTGGAATGCAACAGAGTTCAGGCATGAAGTGTCTGAGAAAGATAAGAAACAACAATCTAAGAAAAAAATCCTCAAAATATATTTCTGAAGCACTGCATTTTCTTTCACTGTTACTTTTCAGCATTTTTAAATTCATGTATTTAATTAAAGAAAGAAAAAGGCTTCTTTATCTGTGATTTTATCTTCATAAAAAAGGGATTTCTGAAGCTGGATTGCTGCTTCTATTTAATATCTCAAATCATAGTGTAAGTCCACTTATGACATGTTTGTTGATTACCTCATCAAAAAGTAACTAAAAATAAAAGCAATAAACAGCTCTCTGAATGCAAGAAATGTAACAAATCCAATAGGAATATCATATATTTCAAGAATAAAATCAACATATATTCTTCTTTAACTCACTTTCATACTAGTAATCAAGTGATTATTCTAATAAAACAAAGCCTTTATTTGTCCTGAAATTCACAACATTTCTCTGACATAGCAGACAGAAAGCAAAGGACAAATGTTAGTAACCACTTGTGAGAAAGACAACATGTCACATTTAATAATTTCATGTGTATTTCGTGCACATTTCCACCTGCATTTCTAAATCATATCTTATCAACTGCCTTGTGGAACACCTCTTAGTCTATGTATCTCCAGTTTGGCTATCAGGATGCTATGGAACAGTGCATAGAAGGCTGTGATAAATGACACATTCTGCAAACAACAAACTCCTCTCCCTTCATCCACAACATCAGTCATTCCACCCTAGGAGGCAAATTTGAGCCTAGAAAATCCATGCTGGCTTCTTCAAATTACTTTCTGGTGCTTTATGTGCCCAGAAACAGCTCCCATCAGGATATGGCCAACAGCTTTTTGGAGGCTGAAGGCCAGCTGGTTAGCCTATAATCCAGACTGTACTTGTAACCTTTCTTGAAAGATGCGCAGGATCTCAGCTATACGCTTTAGAACATTTCCAAACTCGTGCTGCTGCACTACAAAGTTACCTGGGTTTTTCTCTCACTAAAACAAAATACTTGATGTTTTTATATTGAAGTTAGCCTTTACAATACCTATTTCCTTGTATCATTAATCCTCTTATAGAAACAACCATAACTCGGCTAGATCACCCAAGAAACAAGCGCAGTTTCTGGCATATGCTTATTATTGTTAAGAGCTAAGTATAAACAAGAAGCAGTTGCATATGGGCCGGTACTGTGCAGAAAGCCTGACACCTCTCTGAAACACAGGACTGTGAAAGTGTGATTTGGGAAAGAGTGCAACAGTGCAACTCACATGCTTTTATGGACAGGGCATTCTGTAGGTGTGACATTCAATGGCGTGTGCCACACAGCTCATACACATTGCAGATATGAAATTACAGAAGGAAACATGATAGGAAAATCTTGTTTGGACATCTAACATATTGTCATCCAGGACTGTGGAATCTCCATCATCTGTGAGATTTTAATAGAAAACTGTCAGTCAAATGCCTCTTGGGAATGGTGAGTACATTCAGGTAAGGTACAACAGATACTGAATGAAAAGTTCATAATTAAAAGACCTATTGAGTTCCCCTCCAGTGAAATCTTTCTATCATCAGAACTCAGTCATGAGATTCAGCAGAAAAGGGAATTAAATTAAAGTCATGACATCAGATTTCCAAGAAATTACCCACTTCCAGATCAGTTAGCTCAATAATCCCCAATGTAGTGTTGATAAATGATGTGTTTCAGGTAAGTTGTAAAACCTAGATCTTAAACTCATGAAGTTGGGAGTTTCCCCAAAGAAGTGCTTTTATTTTCCAGAAGCTTGAATCAACTGCTTCCCCTACTGAGTCTCAGTTTCTGTCACTTACAGGTTACTTGTCATATGCAGCTACAGTCAGAAACAGTTCTCCCTCCTTTTCAGTCACAAATGGTTGGCTCTCTTAAACAGCTCTTGCCTTTCTAAGAATCACAAAGTAATTGCTCAATTCACTTGATTTTAGATGGGATGAAGAGATTCTTATGTACTGCTGGAAGAGGTCTTTGGGTTGAAAGGAGCTTTGAGAAGATAAGGTGATGTTATTCTACAAGCTGAGGGAACAAAGGGTGACAGTGTTAACAGACAAAGGAAGAAGTGGCTCCAAAATCAGATATACTTTATGTTCATCCTGCACCAAGAACGTACTGAAGGCATACATCCAGGCGTACCAGCGTTACAGCAGAAGGTGTTAACTTGTAGTTTTCTGGATGTTACAAAATTTCAATTAGGTCTCAGAACAAGCTGTTTTATTTATATACTGAACTTCAGCATAGACCAGTCATTGTGCATCAGTGGTATCAGAGCTGAGGTTTTGCAACAGTGAAGTGCATTTCTGAATCTCTTTGGGTTTTAATGCTCATTGACTTGGACAGGTAATCAATTGCTGCATCTCCAAAGGCCCATAGATATTGACTTCGGTCTCCAAAAGACTTTATAAAGAGTCATTTGGGGGGGATACTTTCACTTCAAATTGAATTGTGGACCATTAAATCTCTCTAGTAAAATACTGGAACAAACACTAGATGTCAATGCTCCTTCTGCATTTTTAAATAGAACACAAATGCTCCTGGCTGAATATGAGGTTCCTAGAAGGATCCCAGCTCGTTCTTTTTCTCTGGTAGATTCTTTAAATCGTTATGGATTTTATTTCCCTTACAGACAAAATGCATTACTTCTACAGTTCTCACTCTGCTTCTCCCATAAGACAATAAAAATACCTCCTTAGCATTAGGCATGAATCAGCTGTGCAAAGTCTGGAGAGAAGGGAGGAGGAAAAATGATGCAGCAATAAATTAACTTGATGCTTATCTCTTGGTTTCCTGCCTACACATCTGATAAAAGACCAAGGGATGAAAAAGATGGGAAAGATTTATTTTAAACAGTGTCTTTTTGTTACATATTACCTACTTTGTACAGCAGATTAGATTTGTTTTTTCTATACTCTGCTGAAAAATGAATGATAATAACAGAATCGGCAGAATTAATAAACATGAATGACTCAGCTTGTTTGGCAGTAACCGATACATTGGAATTCCTGCCCTTTACACTGAATCACAGTCACAGAATCAATTAGGCTGGAAAAGCCCTTTGAGATTGAGTCCAACTTTTGACTGATCACCACCTTGTCAACTAGAATAGGGCATGCCACATCCAGTCTTTTCTTAAACACCTGCAGGGACAGTGACTCCACCGCCTCCCTGGGCAGCTAGTTCCAATGTTCAACTATATTTTCTGTGAAGAACTTCCTCCTGATGTCCAACCTGAAACTCTCCTGGCACAGCCTGAGGCTGTGTCCTCTTGTTCTATCAACTGGTTGTCTGGGTGAAGAGGCCGATCTCCACCTGGCTACAACCTCCTTCCAGGTAGTTGGAGATAATGAAGAGCCTCCTCTTCTCCTCTCTCTTCTCCAGGCTAAAGAACCCCAACTCCCTCACCTGCTCCTCAAAGGACTTGCTTTTGCCAGATCATTTCTATGAACTGGCAGTCTTCGATATGTCTAACAAACCAAGAAAAGGGATACCAAGTAGCAGGCATAAATAAATGATTAAAAAAAAAAAAAACAAAGAAGCAGTGTTTGTAAAGAAGAATATTTTAATGTAGAAATGTAGGCTCTAGTAAACTTTTTTTGACTCATTAATAGTTCTTAGGATGTTGTACATGAACAAGGTTAGATATGAAAACATATACAACGTGGACACTATGTAAATATTTTAGCTAAGCACATCAGCTATGCAATCTATTTACCGTGACATATTTGTCATGTCCAAGACTGATCCATCTGATAGACCATCCAGCCTGATATTTTTATTTCAGTAAAACACTAATGTGCCTCAAAATCCTGTATAGCTCCTGTTCAGGCCTTCAATCACCATCTTCCGTGTGTCCTCAGCCTTCCACCACCTGACACTGCCCTTCAGCTTCCATGCTGAGCCAGCCCGGCAGCAGTATTTGTGAGCCAGTATTTGTGAGAGGTAGGATATGAGCATCTGCACCATGGGCAGGCAGGGGTGAGGAAGACAGGTGTGTGTATATCAGGTATAAATATCTTGCACTAGATCCAGGATCTTCCTCTGCCCCATGGAAGCCTTAAAATTTGCCTCAGAATATGTAAAGGTACTCCCTGCTCCAAAATTAGCAAAGAATTACTGGTACCATAGGCAGGTGCTAATGAAATGGAAGGGTCAAGGAAAGGTACGTTGGAGATAATGGGTTTCAAAAAGGACACTGAGACATTCAAGCACTGTAAAGTACAAAAAAAGTTATTATCAGGAATAAAACTACTTTGTCATAGTGAAGTTATAGTGGCTTCAAACAGAGGAGCTGTTAAGAAGGGGAGTCCCACTTTAGCAGAGAGACTAAAAAAATAGTAGACAGATCAAAAGGCAGATAAAGAGCCAGGCAGGCAGACACACAGACGGATAGTCAAACCATTAGTCCAAAACTTGGAGCTCAATTGCATTGTATTTCCACAGAAGCTAATCCACATATATTTCCAAAGAAATCAATGTACAGAGAACACTCTTACATGATCAGCATGCATCCCTAGAAGTACAGGATGAGGAGCCATCTCTGCCTGCAATCCCCATCTGAGACTGGACTTCAGTCTCTGGATCCTTCTTCAGCAGTGAGGTCCATGGTTGCAGACTGTGAAGGGTGCATACAATGCCTCCTAATGCACATCTGAGAAGAGAGAACACAGCCTCCCAAAACACACCTCAGTCCTTTGTGAAGAAAAGCTTTGTGTCCCCATTCACATCTCCCTCTCCTCTGCAAACCTCTGGGACTGCTCTCACTACCTTGGCCTTGGGAGGTTACATGGTTCCTGCAGGGGGCTGGAGATATACCATACATCAGACCTGTGGCCTTCATCAGCTACATTAACTCCAAGAAAGAAAAGGACTTTAGCTGGGAATACTGCAGAGCCTATAGCCCCTTTTAATCAGTAAATAAGATTTGTAATGCTGCACTGAGAACAGACAATGAAAATGCCCTCATTTTACATGTTAAACTACCCTTAAAAAAAATACATCCAAGGAGATTGGTATGCACAGAATAATATAAATATTCCTCTCAACAAGCAACATAGCAAGTGTTTAAACCTACCAGCCTTTTTATTACCATGTTATTTATTTCTTTGCTGTTTTTGACTGATAGTATTTGGTTTTCTTTTGTACACACCTCCCTAAACCTGTTTCACAGGTGGATTTGTCTTGCATGCTTATGGTGGTTTTCATTAGCCCCTCTGCAAATTAATTTATCTGTATGGTCAAAGGGGATTTTTGATCTTACTACCTGAAATAATTTCTTGTTCTTCCTGTCTCTGCATCATGTTTTGTACCCTGCTTATTTCTGCTTGTTCTTTTCACCTGTTCCTTCTAAGTCCAGAGGACATACTGTTTTCTCCAGCTATCCTCTTAAATTTCTTCACAATTCTGACACCAAAGATTTGCCAAAAATTTTCCCACATGGATCTCTGCCACCTCAGGTTTGCAAACTCTTCCCAGGAGTGGGAGAACTGAAGCAATCCAAAGCACGGCTGTGGGAAGGAAAGCTCGTGTTTCAGACTCCCTCACTGTACCAGCAAGAAACAAAATGATTTGCTGCCACACAGTGATAGGAAAATCCAGGCTGGATATAAGAAACAGCAGCAAGCAGAGTAATGTTGAAATGTACCTTTACCCAGGCAACATCAAAGTGTTTACTGCCCCATATTTCTGCTTCCTTCCACACCCTCAGAGCTGCTCGCTTCTACGCATCTGTCTATTCATTAACATCTAATTAAGCAGTACATCTGCTGCAGCTTTACATCAGCACTGCACTCCCCCACATTTAAACTGCCTGAAGCTTTCTGTCTTTTTTTTTCGTATTTGTTTCCGGTGCACTAAGAGCTAAAAAAGCTTTTTCATGCTGATTGACAAACAGAAAGAAAATAAACCCTGGATTTTGAAAAGGATGAAAGAGCAAAATATGCTTCTCATCCAAAACCAATCTCTCCTCAGGGATGTGTCCCAGAGAAGTAGGGAGGTTTCTTTTAATTAAAAGAACAATGAAAAAAGAATAGTATCATAGCTGTAGACACCACAGTCAAGGCAGAAATTGGGTAAAAGTAGTTTTGGCTTTTTCTGCCGTGAGAAGTAGTTGCACTTTTTCACTTTACCTCACTTATTCTGCTGCTTGTTTCCAGCCCATTTCTACATTCACAAAAGCTAAGGCAATGCCAGAGATTAATGGCCAAACCCAAGGTGATTTCCTGCCTACATTTCTTGCTACCCCTCAGGGGGCATTACTTAGATATCTCATATACAATTATACTCCAGAAAGCCATGTTAGCTGGTAACACCCTTTGCCTTCTTTTTTTGCTGGTTCTGACAGGTATGAGAAATGGAGATGAAGCAAGCATTTCTGATGCCTGCTGGCACAGATAGGCTTGCCCATTCTCTTTTTTCTGAACATGGACAGATTTCTACTCTGAATTACAAAAGAGAGACCTCAGGGAATGTTCCAGGGTATTTTCCAGTCATCCCTAAATACAGTGGTGCTTGGATGCTGGGCTTCTTGTTTTGTATCAACATTTTCAATGCACACAATTTCAGAAAGATATTAAAATGTTAAACCCCAGACCAGGAGAAAAATACATTAGCCAAAGAGGTTTACGACAAAGCAGCATGCAGCGTTGAGCCATTACTTTTATCAGAAGTAACTGTATTTTCTCATCTGTACAAACAATATCCCACTGTGGCGTTTCAGCACAGAAATATGCACCATGAAGACAGAACTCCTTCAGCAAGGCAATGCTGCCTGCCTCACTGCTGACAAGAAAAGACTTCCATGAGGTCCACAGCTCTCAGACAATATTGCATACACTGATAAAACTGTTTAGATTGTGGCTGTCATCAGTCAGGTTCTTTGACCTGTTGATGCTTCAGAAAGTCTTGATGTGGAAGTGCTTTGCCAACAGATCTCCATGTTAAGTGTTTAGAGACATGATCACATCTATAATTTTCTGAGATTCAGTTCAAATTCCCTGTAGTAACATAGACTATAGTGCATTTTGTACACATATGTCAAAGTTATTTGAAGACTCCAATACCAATATCATTTGTAAACTACAAATGAAAGTCCCATGGACATATTTTAAGGATGGAGATCTTTTTCCTCTCCTCCTTTGTCCAGTAGGCCAAAAATCTCATGTAAATGACTTCTTGAGGGTTTTATCTTGTTTTGAACATTTAGGTATCTTTTATAAAGATATTGAGGCTTGATTTAGAAGCTGCCAGTGACAGAGAACCCATCATAACTGGAGGAAAGTTGTTCCACTGATTAATTGCTCTCTTTTAATTTACCTAAGTCTAGCTTCAAGATCCTGAACCTCATGGATTAATCTTTCTGACAGAAATAACACCTACAATAAGCCATCTCTTCCCACGATCACCTCTTAATTTTCTCTTTGATACACTAAACAGATAAAATTTTCTCAGTTTTTCCCTAGAATTACATATTTTTCTATTATTCTTTTCTCAATCCTTTTCAATCCTTCGTAATTTTTTTGAAGGATGACTATTAGAACTCGAAACAAGAGCATATCATTAGTGCCAGAGGTTCATGACTCATAACAGCACTTATAACTCTCACTTAAGCAATTGAAACAGCTAGAAAGAAACATGCTATTCCTTCCTCATGCCATGACAACTGAAAAAGTAGTACTTCCTTGTTCATATGTGATATTTCCCAGCCAGTTCTTCAGAAGATATTATTGAGTTTTAGATACATCAGAATGCCCACTGATGTTCAATGCTCTGGTGTTGTTTCACTAGTCTGGTGCTCTTCAGTTATTAATTCCAAGGATGAAGCTCCATTTTTCTAAGACTGACACACTTTCTGCATACCTGGCAATACAGCCATGTAGGATAAGGGCACAAACACATTTGTGTTGAAGGATGTGCTTGTTTACTTCTGCAAATTGTCCAGAGCAGCCTCTATTTCCTGCATGCAATTCCTATATGCATTGTTATTCATTTACTACTTCTGTGTCATCAGAAATACAAATGTGGTATTTACAATTGCAGTCCTCCTAGATTAGACCTAGTCAAGAATAAACAATGGCAGCCTCTGCCCAGAAACAGATTTTTGGGGCTGTGACTTGAACTTTAAATTTATTCTCGCTTAGTCCTTACCCAGCTTCTGTGGGCTCTCTTCATTTTGTTTAGTGGTAATTTTCTCATCAGAACACTGTGTCAGTATATTAGTAGTATAGTATATACCTGTCTCAAAAATGCCTTGTATGTATTGTATCACAGAGAAACATTCATTGGACACATCTGAGATCTCGAAAACTGAACTCTCTCTGCTTGACAGAATCTATCTTCTATAAAAGGATGCTGATGGCATTAATTATACTGCCATTTCCTTCTGCTTTCCCATTTGTGTCCCATCACTGCTTTTCCTTGATTTTGCCATGAGTAGACACTCCATGGTTTCTCAGTCAAATTTGCTGAACTGTTTAAGTGATTAGGATTAGAATACATACAATTATATACTGGAATATTCCCATTTTTTCTGAGATTCATTTAAAAAAATAATCCACATCTAAGGAAGTCCTTTACCCAATCTTTTCTTTCTTTCAAAGAACAGTACTCAGCTACTGGTTTTTAACACCCTTTATGAACAACATTAAAATGTGGGGGATTTCATTATTACTCTAGTCCCCAATATATTACTGCAGCATTTTGCTTCTTTTGGGGTAGTATATATTTGTGAGTATAGATGAACAGCATAGCTTTCTGTGCATCCTGAAGTGATGTTTTTCAGACTGCATCTGAGATATAATACCTATTTTTGCAGAAACTAGGTGATCCTACTCCAAAGTTTACTTGAAGTTTGGAGCAAGAGACCAGAATTCCCCACAGAGTAGAAAGAAAGCATTCATGGTCGTTCTTGGAGATGCTGAAATTTTATTTTACTTTTTTGTGCACATATTTCCAGTTTTCCTAATAGTATATATTTTTTTTTCTCAGACAAAGGATGAAGTGAAAGAACATTTGAATTACATTAAAATTTTATTTAATATGGTAAAGTATGTTTTTTAATTGATGAATCATACCTCATGGGAAAGTAGAAGCAGTTTAGAAAATGTATAACTTGGACCAGTCAAAAATATTTTTTTTGCAAAGAGCATGTTTTCAGGAAAAACTGTCTTCAACTGAAAAAATGTTTTCTTACCAAAGAAAATAAACCCCCAATTTATTTTACTCAATCTCCTTGAATATGAAATTTAAAAAAAAAAAAAAAAAAAAAAAAAAAAAAAAAAAAAAAAAAAAGAAATTTAAAATCTTTANGAGACTTTAAGACTTTAAATCCCTTTTTTTCAGTTCTGAAACCGGGAAAGAAAGAAAAATACAAAAGTAAAAATGTAGAGGTTTTACTCAGGAATAACAATAATTGTAGAAAATAGTAAGAGACTAGAACTAAACTTTTCTTTGAAAACTTTTCATGAACCACATTTCTGTTTTTGACTGATTGATTCCAGTAGTGTGATCCAGAGCAGGAGCAGGAACAATCACCATATGATATAATAGGACACAGTTTGAATGGTAAATCACTGGGATGAAACACTCAAATTAATATTAGCTACATGAGTGAAATGGGTTGAAACAAACTATTCATCAAACAATTTCAAATAATAAACTAATTAATGCAAATTGTGATGTGCTCATGAAGAAATAACAAATGCAAAAAGGGCAAATTTCACTGTCAAATGAATTGTTCTCGGGGAATAATTCATCTAGCTGCAGAAGACAGAAAAGGGTTGAATGCTAATGGGTAGGAACAAGGAGAACACAGCATAGAAATAGAGCTAATTCACACACAGCAGTAAGTCTACAGATTGCTTGGGAAAAATGGAACTGGGTACTGCTGAGCCTCTTGAAAAATAGGATGTATCTTAGGTTTAAACCCATGTGTTCAATTTCACAAGATTAATATTTCAGACTGCAGGCTCTCCAATAAAGTATCTTAAAATGAATCTGCAGCGTGTAATAGAATAGCTCTGCTCTCAATTTTAAGGGAAATAAGTTATTAATAATACATGGTTATGGAACTATTTGTTTCATTCTGTGAAATTTTGTAGAACCTCAATAAAATAAAATGTTTTATTAGAATAATTGCATAACACAAATCCTGCAGAGTCATGATACATTCATTTCAAATACAATCTGTGCACTTCAGACTTATTTACTTGACAGTGTTCTCACACCTGCTTGTTGGACACTACAGCCCCAAAGAACCAGCTCCTGTTTCAGTAATGAAGAGCTGTCAGGAGCATTCTGAGTAAATTGGGCATTAAGCATCTCCTCAAGTTTTCCTGTTTCAGTCTGGCAGAGCAGTAATACAAGCCAAAATACAAGCCAACACAGAGCCCTGAATGCACAGCTTATTTCTTTCTGGATCATATTGATTAATTTTGGAGAGGGGTTAGAGAGAGGGACCTGAGATGTCAGTTGTCATTGATTTCCAAGATAAATGAAGAACTGAGCAGCAAAATCCTTCTCAGCCAAAAGATAACAACACTTAAATACAGTGGAAGCAGTAAGCAAATTATTAACTTTTCTGAAGTATCAGAACTGCTTTGAGATAACATTAATTTCAAGTAGATGAATGTAGATGCTTTTTCTTTCAAGACAATCTTTTTCTTTCAGCTTCAAGTCTTTGCTAGTTATAGCCCCAAAGAACATTATAGGATGCTTCACTGTTTACTACAAGCTTAAGTTGCTGTACTAAAAATAACTGATTTTGTTCTGCATTCTTGATCAAATCTATTCTAACAAGGTAATAGTTATGTGCACACTCTTCAGCTGTCAAATATATGTTAAATGGTGAAACATTTATTAAATGTGAGTGCTAATGCCAGGAGAACCAGTTACTGCTACATTTCTGAAAAAAAAGAACAGAAAAAAGCTGTTCAACACCTGCATACACTGTTTTGTACCAAACTGCTCTAATTAGCACATTTTGAGATATGATTAGAGCACTAGAGGAAGCTTTCCAAATGCCATTAATTATGGATGTGATCTTAAATTATTCACTTTGAATATTTTTTCTTGCTATGCCCTTTTATCTTCCACTAACTTTCTGTTGCATGCTAGAACAGTCCCAATTAAACCTCAAATGGAAGTTTGCTATGTTAAAGAAAAGGTAAACTGAAAATTAATCAACTGCTTTTTTCTAAGGTGCTTTTTCTAAAAAGGGAGGATGTGGGTAACAGTCAATTTTTTTCCTATTAAATGTTCATCATTCTCTATCTCAGTCTCTACCAATATTGGAAGAGTGGTGCTTATAGAATCATTAAGCATGAAAATTTCCATCTTGCACTAAAGTAATATTATGGAATGCAACAAAATATTTGTGTAATCATTCATCCTTATTCCTTTTAAAGACTACTGTATCAAGTGAGCCAGCCCAGACTCTGGTGTGTCACAGATAGTATCACATGTAGAGTCTAATAGCTGGCGACCAACTCCTATATGTGATTTTGCTTCCAATAAATGGTGCTAAACCACCTGCATTAGCAAGAGTTTGAATAACCTTTTCCAGGCTCTCATGCAACCAGACCTGTCAGGAATAAATCTTTGCAAAGAAAGGAGAATAAAATTGGGAAGGAGAGAAAGAGAGGTAGGGAAGGATGGAGCCATAACATAAGAAAAGCAAGGAGGAAAGCTGGGCAGAATATAACATTTTTGTAAAGATAAAGAAAGATAATTCATATATATCTGTTTAAAAATAAAGCTCACATTTACATATAATACATGGAGACATAGTAAAAGGCTCCCACGTATGTCCTCTTGACTAGAGAGAATAGTCAAGCAATCCTAGTGCATGCAATGACTAAACATTGCCCTGGATTTTACCTTTTTTCTAGGTTAAAGTTCCTCCTATAAAGCTACCTCTGGGACCCATTAGAAGCTACTAGCACATACTTGTTTTGTTAAAGACGCTGATAAAAATCCAGTGAAAGAGTGAAAACTCTTAAAAGCAGTTTAACACGTGGCCGTGAAAAAGAGAGAAGATGTACTCCAAACTGGAGTGCTATCAATTCACACAATAGCCACATCCTTCTTAAAGTTTAATAGATCTGAAGTCGGTTTCTGGATAGGACACCCCAAAGGAAAACACATCTAGGAGCAATCATTGAGAAGTCTGTTCTCCTGGTGATTCAGTGATGTTTGGCTGGTGTCATGTGCAAACTGTCGATCTTCAGGATAAGCGGGAATTACCCTTGCATTTGGCATCATTAAAGCTCTTCAGAGAGGCTGTTTCTGACATCCTCAATCAGTACCTCATGTGGCTGCTATGCTGATGTACAGCAATGTCTCTGTGCAGCAGGCAAGATGCTTTCTGCCACCTGGAACCTGCTCAAAGTCACCATTGAGTGGGCAAATATCTATGAAAAAGATAACATTTCTAATCAGTCTATCAGCAAAAGGAAAATGTCATGGAAAAAAAGCAGGTGCTAAACAAATGCTGTCCATATCACATAAACGCTTCTCTCTACTTGTCCCAGAATGAAACATGAGCAGATGGAGTGAGGTACCAATAGATGGGAGAGACTGAACACCCTCATATGTGACAGATGCTCCTGAGGGTCTAGAGTGGGCCATCTCAGAAAGCAATAATTCATGTCTATTTAATTTCATATGGAGGGAGGATTTTTTTCAATTAACCACCAAAGAGATTTGCTGTAACCATAGATCCTGTGTGGTCCAGGGCTATTAGCAGTCATGTAAGAGTTTCCTGACTAGCTTAGGACAGCTTATCTGTCCCATGCCCATCTCTCGCTTTCCCCACCTCTGAACTTCCAGGAAAAGTCAGTGTGTCCAAAATGAAAGATAAATAATGAAGAGCAGGGGCAAAAGTGCAATAAAATGCCTATCCCTTCTTTACTGGCCAGAGAAATCCTATCAACCCATCATAAAGAGAATAAACACCGAAGAAGGTAGAAGTAGATGGCTTAGGAAATCTTCAGCCAGGATGGTTCACATATTCACACCAGATTGCTGGTGATCAAAGACAATAGTATTTTGAATTGGTCTAGAAATCAGATTTACAAAGCCTGGTATGGCTTCAGATTGGTTTCCCAGCAGAACATTTCCTGGTCACCTCTCCAAGTACATCTCTTAGGGCATCCAGAGAGATTATGGGAATGTGCTTTGCTTCACTGGTGCAAGGTCAACAAGAGCACAGAAGAAACATACTACAAGCAACATCATAGTTTTCCTCCCCATTACTCATTTTTCATCTTTTAATGCCCTGTACACATTCCCAGGACACCCTCAATGCCATGCAAAAACTCCTAGTTCATCATCAGACTGTTACTAATTACTGATAACTCAGGGGAATATTGTAACAGATGCAGGCATTCATAGCCAGGTCACTACTGAAAACCCCGACTGGCAAGCCCTAGGCTGAAGAATAAAAATTTACAAATTTGAGAGGACAATTGTTTGTTGAATTTGCAGCCCTTTTCCACCCAGCCAGCCTTGAAGTTATCACCCCCAATACACCAAATTGCTGCTGCAGATCCAGGAAAAACGAAAAAAAATTACATTTTTTCTTAATTTGACTTATTTTGTCTCACTGAAATTTACTTTCTACAAGTCCTTTAAGGCAGGAAAGAATTCCCTAGGGAAATGCCATCATCACTGCTGTTTCACAACTGTTTTTCGAATTATATAATAGGTGACATTTTCTTACTCACCCTCCCATGTGGAAGCAGCTCTCAGGCACAGCAGACAGGAATGCTGTTTTACTAGAAACATTTTTTTCACATGCTTACTTTCATCTCAGTTAAAAATTACCCTTCATATTTTCTACAAACATTAAAGAACTCCTGGTGAGTTTTTGTCTACTCGGATTTATTCTTGTCTATGTACTTCAGAACATGTTACGGTCATCATTTGCTACTGCTTGCAATTACAGGAAAGAAAATTGTGTACCTGGTATGGAATAAAGCTACAGCAGCTATAAAATACATTGGCCTTTCTGCCCCTTATTATGAGGACAAAGGAGTTTTCAACCTTTTATAAGACTGCTTTGCCAGCCACACTAATTGCCAGTAAATAAATTGAGCCTTATCTCATTAATTATAAATGTGGTGACTAGCTCTACATTTGCTACTATATCATTCCACATGGTGCATACTGTACTGAAGAGTTTCTTCCCTCCCAACAGTGAAAGTCATCCCAGGGATATCAAAAACACTTGTTTTTGTGCTCAGGGAGTGACAAAGGCTGCCAGACACAGGCAGAAGATTCTTGGTAGACCAAATGTAATGGTCTATGTTTGAACTGCACTAAGATGGACAGGTTACTACTCTTGCAAGAAAAATCAAATTGTGATTTGATAATCATCAAAACTGTGAAGTTTGAGTATATATTTCATCTTGGACTGACCCAACCTTCAAAGTGATCCAATGTCCCCTTGCCCCAGCTTGCATAGTAGAATTGGTGTTGGCTACTAGGAGTAGGAAGTTATGAAAAAAGACACACTGATTACATGAAAATGATGATAATTTTAAAATTTCAAAATCCAACCTTTACCCCAAAGGAAGCCAGATCTCAGTACAAAGCATCTAACATGCTTATACTTGAAAGAACTAAAAATATGTGTTCATTTTCCTTTCTCTCCTGAGTGGACACAAAGGCACTGATACAGCTATTGCTGAAGATGATGATCCTCTGTCCTCTGATTCCATGGGCATCAGTAGGATTCCTAATGCTGGTAAATGTTAAAAAGTTATGTCTCATTAATGCTAGGATGCATTCAGTCCTGAGCACATAAAGGGATATCAAAAAGTTCAACTGCAACTCTTGCTCAATTTTAGCTCCTACCTCACCAACCAGAATGGTGAAAAAGCATTTGTGTAGAGGCATGAATCAAGTCTAGCATCTTCAGAGATTGGTGATTCATTTAACGGCTACAGGACTACAAAAGCCTAGATGCTTTAAGAGAAAAACAATTTGTTTCCCATGTGTTTTTGATGGCAGTGGTAAGTCTGCAGCTTTAATGAGAGGTGACAAAAGCCATCTGTTTTATTTCAGTATTGACTGAGACATGGATTCCTGACAGTATTCCCAGAGGATTCTGAAGGACAAGGAGGTGTGCAATTAAAACTAGCTACGTCATGAAATGCAGTGAAAAAGCAGGACCTTGATGTTAAGAACAGTTCCTCTCGATTTCCCGCCCTGTAAATTTTTTTTTTTGGCGACATAGTTCACATTGTCTTATAGACACCATGCTGCTCTAATTCAGTGACGACTCCAATTACGTGTCATTGGAATGCAAAATTTGAGGCATATTAGTATCAGCAGAGCTACTGAATTTGTCATTTAACAGAACCTCTGAACTATGCTTTGTTCTGTATGTAATATTCTCTGTATTTCACTGATAGGAAATTGAAGAAAAGGATGAAATGCATGGCTTTAGAAAAATTCTAGCATATTTTCTTGGCCATGTCTGGGTCATATAACAGAGTTAAGAGTGGTTAAATGACTTTTACCATATGATACAAAATACCAGTGGCAGGGCCAGAAGTTAGAGCTCCACTGCCTTTCCTCTACCTACCTGTAGATCTCATTGTTCAGAAGACAAGACTTCTGCAGTTTACATGCTCTGCGGGGTGTTTTGTTCAGTTTGTGTGCAAAGCATATGCCCCTGGCAACAATGTGATAAGAACTCCATTTTCACTTCCCATGCTTTCAAAGCAATACAAAATATGTTGGAGTTTCTTAAATACATAAGTTAGGTTTGGCAATGTGAAGTTAGGGACAACCTTATTTTTCTACCCTGCTTTAGACAATTCATAGCTGTCAGAATTTTACCATATGCACAGTGTATTAACTCAGCATGCACTTTAAAATGTTCATCAAGTATTTGCAAGCAATCTTCAGCAGAAAAATTCTCTTTTCCTAATGAGCTTTTGGTGTCCAGCAGTGATAGCCAATTTGATACATTGCAAAGCCATCTCGAGTCACAGGATTCCACAAGAACCTCTTGAGAGCCAAGGGGTTTGGATGTTAAGTGTATCATTCAAAGAAATCTGTATCAGTGAGTGTCATGAACACCCTTGCTGTCATTCATTTTCAATTTCACTGCAGTTTCTTCATGACATCAGTTGAAAAGACTTTAGGAATTGTTTCTTTCTGACCCAATCAGAATAAGGAAAGTACCTATGTTCTGGTGACAGCCTTCTCCTGTAAAATGCTGTAGCTACATTGTCTACATTTCTTTAAAAATAGTAAACTGTCTCCTTACATGACATGTTCCTTTATTTGCCCGTATATTCAAAAGCGAGCTGTACTAAACACGTCTGTCTTAAGATCTTCACACCTTTGAAAATACATCTGTTAAAATAAGCAGTCTTCAAAAAATTGCTGCCAGATATCAGAAGAGACGGATAGCCCCAGACTAGTTTAAATCTGGATAAGTACGTTGATTTCAAGAAGGTATGTTCATACACACCTGCTAAAGTCCCAGTTTATAGAAAGCATTCATCTGTGTGCATCACAGATAAATCTTCATTAACATCAGAACCAAACGCTAACTTCATACAAAAACTGTTTTCTTAAATTCGTGTTGAACAAGATAGATTCATGTAGGGATTTTTACAGGTGTGATACTTGATCTGAGTATATGATGCTTCATCATATGGCATGATATAAAAATATCACCAGGAAAAAAAGTTCATCTGACCAATGCAAACTTTTGCAATAAGTATAAAGACATCAGCACTCCCCTGTATCGCAAAGGTCTTTGCATAGGCACACAAGTCCATGGTACAGACTCCAATGTCCTCTCACCACAAATTTTTCTAGCCCTGTTCTAGAGCAGTTCAGCATTGCTGATGACAATAAGAGAATGACCTACAAGGAATACGCGAAAAAATGTAGAACATGGAATGTTCTTGCAATGCACACTCAGCAAAAAAAAAAAAAAAGTCAGAATGGAGAATATGACTGAAATGTCAAAGACAATGAATTTAGAGGAAATCTCTTGCAATAATCACCCAAGAAGAAAAAATAAGCACTATTTTTATGTTGGTGAATTATAGGCCTGAAAAGTTTAAAACTACTGGGTTTTTTTGTATGATGCAAAGCCCTCAACTGCTACTGGTACATTTTGAAATGTGTGTACCTGGTACAGGGACAGACACATTGCACCAGTATCACAGTGTCTGGCTTCACAGACCACCTTTCCTTAATATTTCATTTGCCTGCAAATATTTTATTTCCAGTTAGTCTGTGATGTATTATACAGCAAGACAGGTCTGGTAATATAACAATGGCATGCTTTCTGTTAAAAAAAGACATACATAAGATTAAAAGAATTGTTGGCTCTCCACTAGTGCCTGATGACAATTGGAAGGTCCTAGAAAATCTTTCACAGGACTATATTGCCTGGAAATACTGCCCACATGTTAGTGATTGACTGCCACTGCTGCCTTCAAGGAGTTGCTCCAAGGAAAGAACACTATTACCCCATTTGGAGTTTGATTTTTACTTTAGCTGTTAAATTTCCACAAGAGATTATTTCTGATCTTAATCTTCATTCTTCTGTATTCAGCCCTCAGAATATGGCTCTTGATGTAGACAAGTGGTTTCTCATGAAATATCTGTGTAGACAATCCAAAACCTGGTACAGGCTCCTCTCTAACCTTCTCTAGTTACCACATATGCCCCAGGGGCTTCATTTTACAAACAAGGGAAAAAAATACATAAAAATAAATCATTAAAATAATATTTCTTATTTTTGTCCTAACCAAGGGTGTTTTTAGCTGGTTATTATACCAGGGCTAAGCTGTAATTTCCCATCTAAAAGGAAGTGTCCACCTTCCCATATTCCTAATCAGGAACCTGACTTCATTTCAAGCAAGAAATATTTGATGTCATGCCTGCTAATAAGTATATTAACCTGCATTTCTGTTTACACTATAATTTCTTTCACCATTTCAGCCCTGTCAGCTACTGTATTACTAAGAAGGATCATTACTGATACACTACCCTTTATGAATTCAGGGTTATTGAACAGATACAAGCAAGAATATCTGTTTATTTTAATTAGTTTATAATCAGATAAAGGAATGAAAATGTGTTGAACCAAAGGAAAAGCCATCACAAAAATGATTCAGTGAATCATCTATAACAATAGGCAGTGACAATAAAGGAATATATTACATGTTCAAACAAAAGTATGAGCATTAACCAGTCAAACGACATGAAAAATGCAAACCAGAAGGCAGAAAAGTGACCTGCTTAACAGCTCCCAGAAAATCCAGAGCTGGAATGGGAACATATATTTCTGGTACCCAGCACCCTGTGCTGTACTCCCTGCCTGAACATCCAGCCCTACACATTTAGCCACTGACATCAGTGACGGTCATATTTCAGGCAGTCCGTCTGTGGTGGCACTAATTCAGCTTCTAAGGCTTGGGGTTTTTTTCCAGTTTTTCAGAACTCTGAAAGATGTGCTTTTCAAAACTAACTCCAAGGCAGGAAGCTAACAGGAAGAGGTGATTTCACCTCTAGGACCAAAAAGAGCTTTTTTTCCTGCAACTGACTTCAGTGCTGCAGATGCACTATTTTATCATACAACCTAACCTAAAAGCCAGAGGCTCACCACGACAGCACAGAGACCCACAAGCGTTTTCTAAATTTGTCCTCTTTGTACTAATACTAGGATAAAATGTTTGGTCATCTTCCCCACCTATTTTGCCTTAAGATCCTCTCCTTAGACTTCATGTTAATTTACCCTTTTTTTAGCTTGTTTTACAGGTTGCTGATCTGTCTCTCCTGCAAAGCCATAACAAAATTAAAAAAAAAAAAAAACAAAAACCCAAAACGAAGCAAAAACCTATTCCCTGGAATAGGTCACTTGGAAAATTATTTAGCATGAATAGAGAATTTATCCCAGCAGAAAAGCACCAGGGGGTATTGGTCAAGAGCCAGCTGAACATGAGCCAGCGGTGTGTTCAGATGGCCAAGATGGCCAATGGCATCCTGGCTTATATCCACAATAGTGTGGCCAGCAGGACCAGGGAAATGACTGTCCCCTGTACTCATGAGGAAGCTGTGTCCAGTTCTGGGCCTCTCACTGCACTTGAGGTGCTGGAGCAACTCCAGAGAAGGGCAGTGAAGCTGGGGAAGGGTTTGGAGCACAAGTCCTGTGAGGAGCAGCTGAGGGAGCTGAGGGTGTTTAGTCTGGAGAACAGGAGGCTCAGGGGTGACCTTACTGTTCTCTACAACTACTTGAAAGGAGGGTGGGTGTAGCCAGGTGGGTCTCAGCTTCTTCCATTCCCAGCCCTACCTCAGCCTGATTCCAGGGAGGTCCTCAATGTGTGGGGCTGGGGCTGCCCTCAGGCTGCAGTGGTGAAATATCCTGGCTCCCAGTCCTAGGAAGCAGTGCTCTCACTGGATGGTCCTCTGAGACAACATGATCCAAACTGGGTTACTTTCTGTGAATCCAAGCTTTTCCACCTCCATATGAGCACAGTCTATGTACTCATATACTCCTAGGCAATGCTGTATTGTTATTTTTTTCTCTCATTTGTATAATGCACTGAATAATAAACTTTGGAAAGTGCCAAGAAAAACTTTTCTTTATGTAATTATTCAGCTATTTTCCTCACTTCATTTTTAGCATATGTGCAGTCTTCTTCCTCCAAGCTAAAAAAGAAACAGCTTTAAAACCTGTGTCTGATCTGAAAGGATGTGGTTGGCAAGAAAAGAAGCAGGTTTATTACAAAGACGTTTGTGTTCAGATAGCCTAACGGGAACTCAGTATATTGCCATTGATTTTCAAGTGATATAAACATGATCTGCCCTAAGACTCTGCATCTTGAGGAATAATTGTTTACTAGTTAACCATAATGTAAAAAAAGTTTAAAGAGTCACATTTTAGTGGCAGCTGTAAGATTACCATTGACTTCTTTTAGTCTTTTTTTCTAAACCCTCTTTCAAAATACACCATTAGAAATCTTTTGAAAATTAATATCTAGCTTGCTGCTTAAATTCACTGTATCCAAAGCCAAAAATTGTTCACAATTGCATTTGCCTTGAGCAGAACACTGAGTAAGTTATGAAGTCCAGCTAATAGCACTACCAAAGAAAGATGAGAAAAAAGGAATTTCCCTGATTTGCCCACAGCAAAATTAACCAATGCCAGTGAAATAGTAAGAGTTTTTTTAGTTCACACAATATACCTCTTTGAGGTCGAATAATTAATCATTTATTGCAAAATCTTACGTTACAAACCCACTGGCTCAGTGGACCCTTGGACTTGATCCAAGGCACTTTAAAGTATCGCATTTTTTTTCTTTTGATGTAACTCTGTCTTTTGATATAACTGTGTTTTGTGTCCAGCCCTAGTCTGCCTCATTGCTGACATTTACTCTCAAAAACTAAATTAATGTTCTTTATACAGGACCAACATCCTAGATAATGGGGAAAATAAGTGGTTGCCTTCAGCTCTTACATATCCTTGTGCTTCCAAGTACTATTGATCAGTGCTAAAGCCTTCTTATCTGCTTTAAGACCCTTTCTGACAGGTTCAGACTCTTTTGCAGAATAACCCTTCAGCTCCATATGGATGTGTGCGTTAAAGCTTTCCACATGTTCAAGCAGGAGACAACTCCATCTTGCTTGTTTAACAGAAGAAACCAGCACTGAAGATGCTGAACCTAATTCATGTATTGCTGAAAGCCTTCCTTTTATGCTTTCAGTCAAGAATATTTGAGTTTTGTCCTGGGTAACAAATATGAGCAGGTATTTTTGAACCACCATTAAATTTAGCATTACCTATTCTCCCTCTTCCTACTGTCTTAATTTAAACACTACCCATCATTATCTATTTTTGAACTATCTACCCAGGTCCTCTTCCCATAAAACTTGTATGCAAGTTTGGAAGGAGTGAGTTTGAAAAGGTGTCAATATATTTTGTCATTCAAAATTCCAGTAGCAAGCTTCAGAGCACAATCAAGGCACAAGAGCTAGGTAAGCTGCAAGCTGTCTTTATTTCTGTCCTTCTTTTCTTATCTATAATAAAATCGTATTCTACTGGAAACAGAGTTGACTTTCCAGGCATATGTCAGGCTCAAGGGAAGCAATTAGATGTAAAGCAGGCCACCTGGTATGACAGTAATTAGACTCTAGATCTGTTGTTATTAGGACCCAAAGTTGCACTATGAATTAGCTCAGAAGTTTAATTAAACCTGTAGTAACAACTTACTTTTATTTCTTAATTATTCTTTTTTTGGAACCCAGCTGAACAGAGGGCTGAATGGCTCACTGAACTAGTGAACAGTAACATAGCTATTTCCATCTGTATTACCAGTAGAGATCAGAACCACCTTAGCTGTTATGAATGGTTATTAGCACAAATATCCCTCTGGCTTTTTGGCATCTACAGAGAATTAATTAAAAGGCTCAAACTGGTGTGAAGTTACCATTTCCTACTGTCAATTTAGACCCCATATAGACAAGGAAAGGAGTCATAAGCTGTACCTACATTAATATTAGCATTAGGGTTCAAGGCATTTGGTGACTCTGCTTTGGTGACTCTTCTCTATGTACTCATTCACCAGGGAGAGATCACATTTACGGAGCTTATTTGGTGCAAACAAGTGAGACTCTTCCAGAAGAAACTGAACCAGCAAGTCAGATTCTGACCTATACCAGATGCTGATATAGACATAAACAGTGAATCAAAACAGCTCCAAACCCTTGGCATAGCAAGAATATAAAAGATTAGTTGTTGTCGGACCTGCACGCCCTAATCTTCACGTTATATAAATGCAAGATCTTCAGCAGCAGATCTTTCAATCAACTACACTGGCCTTGTTGCATCAAATTTCTCGACATAGTAATGAGAGGCAATGGGTCACTGGGATTTTACAGCACATGAAGTACAGGGGGGGAATGTTAACAAGGTATCTTCATTTTCATCTGTCTGTGCATGGCACTTTGAAGAGAATTGTAAAAACAAGTACCTAAACAAAGTCCCAACACACATACTCCTTTGTAATTCAACGTTAGAACCAACATATAATATACAAAGTTAGGACACATGAGGGATATTACTATTATGACAGCATTTGCTGTGCCTAGGTGCTTCATTCAGAGCTCTGAGCTTGGATACTGCCTATTGGAACTCTCCTGTATGATCTAAAATGTCTTTATACACACTTGCAAGTGGTATTACTACTAGCATTAAGTATTAATACCCAGGCTTTTATCCCACAATATCAAAATAAGACAACAGAAATAGGATCCAGTGATCCCTACTGACGGATGAATGCCACTGAAGCCAAAAATAGCTCTGTCAGTGTATTCACTGGGACATTTCACTCATAGTACCCAACAGCATCTGGCATAACATCCCAAGAAAGGCAGATGTTCTTGCAGAATACACTGCCCTCGTATTAATCTACAGAGCTGTGTGAGAAAACACAAGGGAATGGGCACTTGTGGAGGCAGAAGCTTTTTCTTCATTTGCAGGCAACCTCAGCTGTTACACAACATAATTCCAGATTTTCTGTGTATTAAATGAAAAATTTTACTATTTATCACTGTTAACTGGTGCATTATATCAAAGGCTATAATTTAGGAGTTATGAGCTTGGAACCAAAAGATAAAAAAATAATGGAAAACTCGGGTGGGAAAGGGGATTTTTTTTCTTTTATTTTTACTCCATACAGGAGATATTAATTGAAATGCTCTGTACTTCAATCATTACTGTTTGAAACTTATTAACAAAGCTCATCTGGTCCATTGCTGCTGCCAAATCACAATTGTTTCCTGAAGTACATAACCACATACTCTACTTCAGTATCGTAGGATTTTATCCCCATAATACTTCTACTTAAAATAGCGATAACATCCTTAGTTCAGGTTTTTAAACAGTGTTAATTAATCTAATTTTTGCTTTTCATCATTTATGCTCTTAATTACTCCTAATTTAGCTCCCTTTGGATAAGAGAAGTTTCATGATCTGATTCTCAACAAATAGGATGACAATACTGGTGTGTGCCTTTTATCTTTAGACTTGAAATCTACACAACATTATTACGATAATGGCTAAAAGTTTTTTTGCATTTCAAACAGCACAAATAAATTTTTAGTACATACAATCCTTCTATTTACAGGAAAAGATTAAATGCACTGATGTCAACTGAGGATTCTGTAAAACCTACAGCAGAACAAAATTCTAACTATTTAATTGACAAAAGAACAACTAATAAAATTCTTTAAGATTTTGGAGAGATAAATTAGTTTTCAAAAAAGCCATGTATAGTAGACCAATAATTTGTACAGTAGCCTAAAAGTTCCTTTTAACCCCACAGGTAAAGGTCCTCATTACATTTTTAATGACCGTTGTCATTGTATTAGAATCATGTATTTGTAAGCAGTTACTAAAAAAACAAAAACACATTGGCAACTTCTGTGAAGTTCAAAAACATTGTATGACATCAAGCTTTCCTGATAAACTTGTTCATACATACCTTTTACCCAGCTGTGTCTTCATTTGCCTACTTGGTCATATATTTTGATGCATTCTTCCAGACAACTAGAATCTGCCTTTTACATTTATACTTCAAAAGACAAAAATAGTATTTTCTGACCTTGTCATCAATCTCAACAAAATCCTTGCAAGTCTTGCAAGATGCCTGGACAAACACGACTGTTTCTGAGAGACCAGTCCTGGAGGCAAGAGACAAAATTCTGCTCAAGTGAAAATCTGAAGTAGCATGGTGCATTGACAAAAAAAAAATTGTTCCAAGGTACTTCAAATTTCAGCTCCTGAACAAGCCAAAAAGAACATCCTGCATGACTATCCTGATGGAAATGGGGATAAAAAAAGCCACTTCCAAGGCAGCCAGGTCTCAGCTTCTCATAGATACTGCTCAGGTCCCAGAAGCACATTTAGAAATTGGTTGGCAGGTAATGCAGTGCATAGAATTGACTTATAGTATGTTCTTCATGGGACATGAAACTGAACAGAAGGTTACAGCTATTCCCTGCACCAGCTAATATTTTTGCATGGTAGCTTTGTGAGCATCCTGCAGCATGGGTGCTATGGAATAGCAGTATATTATTAAAGCAAAAATCCCTAATTGAATGAGTAAAGCACCTCACACATCTTGCCAAAACGTCCATTATCAGAGTCCACCTACACTGTTCTGTCCCCCCCACAGAACAGCTCACATCTACACAAGGCCTGTGAAACAGTGGCTTCTAGCCAACTTCTTTCTGCAAAAGAAATGCTATGAGGAGCACAGTTCTCCACGATGGAAATATATCACTTTAAGAGTTTGACAGTCTTCTCTGAAGTAGGTCTTACGAAATGAATGAAGAGGTGAAAAAAATCAGACCTTCACAGCAAAAAGTTTTATATGTGTATATGTATGTACATATTGCCCAGCATCAGATGCCACCTTAGTGTGAGGAAGAAGCAAGACACTGAGGGACTGACATTAGCCAACTATATCTCTTTGTTCCTGGGCTGCCTAGCTCAAGTGGAAATTAGAGTAGGTGAGGTTATAAAATTCCTACAGTAAATCTGAAATAATTGTTTTTTAGCCAAAGAGGACTAAAAAGAGGGGATGACAATATCTAAATACTGTATATTTCAACAATTGACTAGTTCATAAATTTGTGTTATTTTTTACTTGATGCATCAACTCAAGAATAACTAGAAGCAAAATTGTTAAAAATTATCTGTCTTTTAATCTTTATTTATCTATTGCATTTTTAAATTCAGAGTAATCTACAATTTTGACTGCATTTTAGAATTATAAAAAAAATAGCGAAGGTTAAATGACTTTAAACTCAGTCTCAAACAGCTATGTACAATTTTGAAGTTGTCAGCTAAACTTCAGATAATTAAAGTAGAACTTTAGCTTTTTTATTTCTTTGATGGGAATTACATGCAAATTTTGAAATTAATGTCACGACTACAGGGATGGTGGAATTTTGAGGCTGCTAAGCAATGGCACAGAATAGCTCGTTCTTGGTAACAGCAAACTGTCATCTGGTACACTGTTTAGAAGTCATGAATTTTCACCTCCCTGCCATTCTCCCTGTCATGACAAGGCAATTCCTCACTAGCCACAGAAGTGGATGGTTAAATTATTATCGAATTTCTACAAGCTTATTTATGAATCTGGGTCATATCCCAGTCACACTGATGCAAAGTACACTATCTTTCTTCATTTTCATAATGCTACTGTAGATTTACACAGAGACAAGAAAGAGCTGGATTAAGCTGAGCATTTTCTGCAGAGGAATACCTGCCAGGGTCTCAGCACTGCCCTTACTCAGCATAGCAACAGTGTTCAGCATTGATACAGCAGGGAGGCCAATATCTCAGCTCTTCACCGGTGCATTTCAGCTGGAAGTCCAGACCAATGAATGATGTATTAGACATATGAAATGGATCTCAGTGCACCACAAAAAGGAGAGGGGCTTTTGATGGGGTTTTTTTTGGTAAATTCTATTATTTAGATGTTTTGTATGGGATTGTTTGCTCAATGGCTTAATACAGCTGCTCTGCTACTGTCTGAAAATATGTCAAGCTGTCAGGAAGGCAGCCTCCTAATAGCCCTTAGAGCATCAATTTCAGAGCGTATTATAAACGCTACTAATCCCTTCAAAATCCCTCTAAGGTACACAAGTCAATATCATTATTATTATTATCACTTTTTCTTTTTTACAGTTGTTGAAATTGCAGTAAAGAAATATGATCAGCCTTCCTCAGCATTACAATGCAGAGGGTAGGTCCTCATGTGGCATAAAACTTGTTAGTGCTGCTGAAATCAAAACAGTAATAAAACCATTATATTATGTGAGAGCCTACACTTACAAAATGAGAGCTCCTTAATTGTCATAGTGGGTAATTTTATTACGAGATGGGGAGCTTACACAGAGTAAATGAATTGCAAAGACTTAGATCTTCCCTACCTAACAGCTATTAAATAACATTTCAAAATAAATAGTATTTAAATACTTTTCAAAAGAGATTGCTCTGATTGCCCTGGACATGTTACACAGAGTTGGCTGCAGCTCTGACGTGCTGGGGACCTCTGCTGTGCTGTACACTCTTCCTTAGAATGGAAAGGTGCATGAATGAGGCTCTAAACACACTAAAGGGTTTCAAGGGAACAGTTTCATGACTGTGAATATACAGGAAATTAATCATTAAGGAAAGTCAATGTAAATCACTTATTGGGTCCCATTTTCTGGTCACTGGCAAGCTACATGTAAATCTTGTTTATCTCTCCTCCATAGTTATTTGTGCCCATCTAGTTGACAAAGGTGGGTACTGGTTCTCTCCTCACAGCAAGAAGCAGCACTGCAAAGGCCAGGGCAGAATCAAGTCTATCAAGTTTGCATTTTCCTTCCCTTGCTGCAAGGAACAACGTGGGTGACTTCTCTTCTCCCTGTATATCCACATAATAAAGAATTCAGATTTTTCCCCAAATCCGAGCCACAATTTAGGAGCAACAGTTCATTTTAGGGAGATGTTCAGTCTTTGTGAATGCTCACAATAATCCTGCTTGAACACGTAGCAATATCTTAATGTATTAACATCTGTAAATAACAGATGCTATTGTGTAAATAACAAGTGACACAAGAGAGACCCCACATAAATAAATTTCTAAGCCTGTCACTGTATATAACTCAGCTGCTTTACCTTATGCAACACTAAGTGGCAGAGTTTTAAAGCCGTCAGAGTCAGTTAGTGCTGATGATATAAGGATGCAAAAGGAGATAAATTACTCCCTGGTCTTTGCTGGCCAGCAGTACCAACCAGCCACTTTTGAACGAGAAGCAAGACCTACTCTGAAAAATCTTGCAGTCCTTGAAGGTTTGCGAAGACAGCGCGTAGAACCTGGGTGCACAAATATCCCAGGACTGAAGCCAAGCCATGCTCCTTTTCAGTAATCCACTGGCCAGTCTTCCCATAACAACAATTTTCTGAGTGCTAGTCTCCAAGGCAAGGTTTAAAATCTTATGATCTAGAAGCCAAAGCCTCTGTAACCCAACACTGACTCCTTGTTCTGTCCGGTGCCTTGGCTGAGAATTTTACGAATATAAGAAAGCTTTATTTACTCAAGTATTGCTTTCAAAACAAGAAGAGCTCAACTGTCTTGGAACAGACTTCATTAGAGAATTGGCAGAGGCAGCACAACCATGGAAATAAACTTATAGGTAGGATGAAGTTGTCTCTTTGAATCATAAATTGACTGCAAACAGAAAATCACAGCTCTCACACACTACAGTGTCCAATGATTCTCTAAAGAACACCCATCCCCAAACACAGCCTGCCAAGTGTCAAATACATTGCTAACTGGAAGTAAAAACTAAAATAATTCCTCCCTAGATTCTCCTTGGGGAAGTGAAGCTTTATACTGCCCTTAATATAAAGTGCTTTACAGACGCCATGCAATCCAGTACCATAGCACTACCTATCAGAATAGATATTTAAACACCTTTCCTACTGTAGAATTTTGAAGCAATAACAACAATTTCAACTTCTATGGCAACTTTATCCAAGGTTTTCTGAGTCATTTAAAAGCAATAATTAATTAAAGCTCCATGAGTTAGAGACATAGTGACTGCACTTTCAGCAAGGTAAATCAGACAGACTCCCAGAGGTGTCATACAGGGCTGTGCACAGGGCAACAGAGCCAGAGACTGGATCCCTGGGGCATCCCTGTGCCAGTGCCCTGCATTAGGCATTGGATGCTTCACTCCCCCACCCTACATATGCTCTTAATGCTCAGCAAATTCTCATTACAACAGACACCATGAAGTGGCTTTAAGTGCTTACTGACAGTAAATGCACATTATTATCTCCAGGTGGTTTTGTTTTGTTTTAATGTGTTGGGCGGTTTTGCCTTTCACTGAGATGATCTTCCTTATTACTAAACAACCAAAGAAGTAGAGAGTTACCAGGGGCTGCCTACATTAGTCTCAAATGTCTTTTCAGCGTATTAATGTGTTTTCAATTACCTCCTAATATACCTCCAGGGAGCCTAGGAGAATGGAAGGATTAGTAGAGTAATGAGTTTAAATTATTCAAGGATTTGGGGTTTCCCCCCCTCCTTAATATGTGACTTTGTTGGATTTAATCCTAGACCAGAGATATTTGACAGCACAAGCCAGGTTATATCTAATGACTAATCTTGATCCCAAATCAAAGGTTTGCAAGAAAAGAATATAAAAATGAAAATTGCCCTTCCATCTCCAAGATGATACAGTAAAAAGCATAGGGAGGTCTGCTTTATTTTGCACAGATTGAAACAATATTTCAGTTTTAGAAGTTTCTGAAACTGATGAGACTCATGAATGGTAGATGAATTTATTAGACAGGAACATCCATGAGGAAAAGAGGGCAGGTGATCAATTTTTACTTGAATGCATCATGACATAATAAAATTCCAAAACTCAGCTGAATCAAATACCGGGGGGGGGGGGGGGGGGGACCTTGG
>VZTH01005950.1:568785-589132 GCA_013397815.1 Aleadryas rufinucha
GTGGGTGAACTGAGGTAGTTGATATTTGTGTAGTTCTCTGTGGTAACCACTGTTATGGGTAACCACTGTATTACCACCCAAATATATGACCATCCCAAAGCTATTAGACGTATTTTAGCCTCAATGTCATGAAGAAGTAGAGAAATTTCATTTTTATTACTTTCAGGAATTGGAGATACAAAAGTCACACTCTAAAATTCACACTGAAAGTTCAAGAAGACCAGGAATTCAACCAATATCTCCTGAGCCTTACTTATATCCCTGATGGGCCAACAATCTATGCAAAGCAATAATGCCAAAAAAAACCAAAAATGAAAGCACAAAAATGAACACCAGACCATGGTTCTAGAGGGAAGAAAACACATGCTTTACAGGAGATATTTATCATGGAACAGTCTTCCAATTTCAGTCTTAATTTTTTCTAATCTGGTATGTTACACTGGTGGTCCTGCTTGTGCTGTAGGTTGCTTTCGAGTCTTTCCTTCTTTCTGCATTTTTCTGTTCCACCTGGATATTGTTGAAGGCAAATCTAATGTAGCTGCCAAGTTAATTTTTCTGAACCTGAAAAATTAGGTTACATAACACTTCCATTATGGTGACTGCCAATATCTTCACCATAATTAATGCAATTTCCTTCACACTGGATCTGGAACTTGGCTTCTATCCTATATGGTCCTGTGAATTAAACATGGGTTTGTTGATGACAGTCTTAATACCACAACTTTAGTCACTGATTTAAAATGAGGATCTAGACATTTTGCTTAGCTCCTATGCTTTGGAATGGTTACCTAATTAATGGGAATTATAAAGTGTAGCATATTCTCAGCAACAGAAAATATGACCAGACCTCACTGTTCTTCAACTCTATGTATTGTCAGCACCACAGCTGTATCAGAATTTACAGATGTCCTCAATTCTAATGTGTCACCTATGAAAAACACTGGGGATTGTGAGAAATCAGTGAAAACCAAAAATATGTGTAGAAGATATTTCAAATTAAAATTCCAATTTGCCTTATATTGTGAAAGAATACCAAACATGTAGTGAATAGAGCTGTTGGAACTACAGTACATTTGAATATTTTTTCCAGTATTTTTTTTTCCTCGCAGAAGTAGTTAGTCAAAACATAAACTTTAGGAAAAAAGGGTTTGGTTCTGTTTTTTCCTCCTGACACCTCCAGATCCAATACTGAATTTCTTGAAAAATAGACTCATGTCAGTTTCTTGAAGAAATCCACGGACTAGCATCAAGCAGAGAAACAATCCTGAGTCTGGAATTCCTTATGGTCTGGCAAACCTTTAATCAAAAAGGAGTCTCTTTGACTGGTATTGACTACATATAGATGCCTGTGTGCATATATATATATATATATACACACATGTATATATATGCACACAGGCATCTATACGTGTGTATATATATATATATGTGCACACAGACATCTATAAGTATGTTTATTTCCATAGTTTTTTTCCTGACATTTTTAAATTTTGTTTCCATTTTTTCTTCTCCCTCCTCCAAAAACCCTACTGGAAAAGCCTTGGTTTATTCCTACTAAAAGAGGGGAAGAAATTCTGTGGGCAGGCAAACACCTTTTTTTGTGTCTGCTCTTGTTGTGAACACCTGACTGATTTTTGGTCTCCTTCATCCATTATAAGATATTATCTATCTTTGCTAACAGATATAATGACTGCTGTCAATCCAGAGACAGCATTTTTTTCTCACTCATACTTTCGTAAGACTGAGTAATCATACATGAGTATGTGTAGAGATTCAATCTGAAACTAAAATCTAAAATATGTCAGATACATGAGATGATTAGAACAGTATACACAAAATTATCACAGAAATGAAAACAGCAAAAATGCATCAAAGCCACAGCTTCCAAAAAAGTGATCCAAACATTAATGCTCTTACAATGGAGACATTTCCCAGTAGTTTACCACTAGAACCAGTTCAGAAATCAGAGCTGGACAAGAGCTATTAGTCTCATACTGTACGCAGAAAACACATTTTTCACTGTTTTCACTGCTACAATGATCTCTCATGACAAACTCGGCCTACAGAAGGTATCAATACCTTATGATGGATGCATGAAGAGTGACCAGTGTGTTTTCAAGGAGACTTCTTCCATCCTCATACTCCTCTTCATCCTCCTCTTCAGTACCATTAGTTAGCACACTTAAGGGAGTCTCTATGTGTTGCCCAGCCTGGGCAGAACTGTAGATGGATACATCCTGCTAATTCTCATACTAAAACCCTGTCTGCATTCACACACAACCCAGAAGTTCAAACACTGCCTGCCGTAGCAGGATTCTACCTGCAACCTCCAAAGCAGTAGTAGCACATGTTTTGGCTGGATGTCAAATACTTCCCCACACCCCCAGGACGTTTTGCCTGCTAAGAGTTGCTACCCAGAGGCACAGGAACCCAGAGGTGTGGAAGAGATGTGCACACATGTAGCCCAAGTGCCCTCCTCCTGCTTTTTGTAAAATGTGTAAATGTGAATAGATTGAAAGTTTTAGCCTGAAGTAAATTAAATACATTATGTATAATTGGCAAATTATGCAGATTTATACCAGATAATCAGTTGGTGTGCTTTCCATTAAAGACAGCTAATGTCCAAATAAAATAGTTTGAACTTGAACAAATAAGTTCAGATTGTTCCCACTGGGCACATCAGACTCCTATAACACTACCTTGTGATTGCCTCCAAAAGTGCTGCTCCCTATTCTGTTCATATTTCAACCTGGGTTTTTTTGCACTTTTTTGGACCCACCCACCTCCACCCTTCAACTCTTTTGCTTTGGACAGAAATACTAAAAATGGGTTCTAAATTGTGCTGTAGCAAGCAAAATACAGTGCAGAGAGAGCTTGGAACCCATTTCTAATGGGAGGAATTCTCTGAGCCTTACCACTTTGATGAACTAAGGTATTAATGACAGGTTTTGGCAATGAGGAGCAGGAAGAAGAAAGTAGAAGGGTGATGATGCTATTCTTGATGAGATAAAAAAAAGAAAAGGCAACTGTGGGCCCAAACAGTGCCTCCCCCAAAAAAACAGTTGGAATGCGAGCTCAGGCTGCTCTTGGAAAATTTCCCATTTGTTCCCACACAAAAGGGAGCAGTGGCTCCCTAAAGAATGATGCACAAATTCAGTAGGAACAACTGGTTTGTTCAGCTTGAAAAAGAGGAGATGGAGGGGAGACCTCTCTAGGGTCTTTAAATTCATCATAAGGAGAAACAGAGGGGTGGGTACTGATCTCTTCACTCTTGTGACCAGAGATAGGACTCGAGGAAATGGCATGAAGCTGAGTGAAGGTAGATTTAAGCTGGATATTGGGAAAAACTTTTTCACACAGAGGGTGGTTGGGCACTGGAACAGGCTCCCCAGGGAAGTGGTCACAGCACCAGCCTGACAGAGTTCAAGAAGCATTTGGACAATGCTCTGAGGCACATGGTGTGATTGTTGGGGCTGTCCTATGCAGGGGCTAGGAGCTGGACTCACGGATCCTGATGGGTCCCTTCCAGCTCAGCATATTCTGTGATTCTATGAATTGTACTCTTGAAACTAACCCACTGAACTCTGACCTTGAAAATTTCTGCTGCCAGAGAGAGAAATTCTGTGTAAAGTCAAGTAATTTTTTGTATCCCTCCTTTTCCTTCATTTGTTCTCTTGCTAAGAAGATTGCAACCACCACAGGAACAAGAAGTTTCTTAGCATCTTTACACTACGCATAGCACAGTAGAGACCTTGTTTAGGCTGGTGCTTCGTGTTAGTCCAATCCTGTTTCCAGATACACAACACATGAATGCTCACATCATTCCCCGGGAAGAGCAGAGCCAAATGGCCAACATTAGAAACAACTGATGGTTCTGTGAGCTTGCACAAGGCAGATCCCTTGGACAATAAGGTACAGCTTTCCCAACACTTAACAGAATCAAACTTACAGGCTTGTGAGAAATCTAGGCTCAACCTGGATGATCCAGGCCTCAGGTCTGGGAGAAACCCATAATCTGAAGAGCCCAGAGAGAAATGACAAGCAGCCCTAGCTTATTTCCTGAGAAGAAATTTCAACCCCTTCATGGCAGCAAGCTCTTGACACTCTGCCCCCTAAATCCAGAAGCAGCAGCCTGCAGAAATATCCGAGCTGGGCCCCCAGCAGCAATCCCACCAGCTGAGTTCAGAGGAGGAATGATTGTGGACACAGCAGCTGAACAAAGACTGTGAGATCTGACAACTTTATTGCCCTAAATTATCAGACACAGCTGAGCAGCCAAAATGGCACAGACTGAAATGACACTGCAGCCTTTCTGCTTGTGGAGACAGTTTCCTGATGAAGTGTCTTATTCAGTAATTGCAAAATATAAGAAACTGGGGACACTTTTTCCTACTTCCTTTTATAGTACCACTAAGCTTGTGCCTGTTTAAAGGGCATATTGATTTTTGTTTCATGCAGAGAAACTGTAGCTTGTTAGGAAGAGTACTCTTTTTTGGTTTGGTTTGAGGGTTTTTTGTTTGTTTTGTTTGGATATAGGTTTTTTTTAATGTATGTACTTTTCTTTTTTTTTTTTTTTTAAAATCCATCCTAGCACTGCAGTTGCCAGTACCGGTGCATTATCTGTTCTTTCCTTGACTTTAATGCTTACAGGGAGCCCATATATAAAGATCCAGTCTTATCAGGCAGGATTTCTGGCACACATACCATGTAGTGTTCTGTCAGTTGACCCTGCCATTTCAGAGAGAGTTTCTAGATTATTCAGATTAACAGTCTGATCTCATTTATCTTCAGGAAATAAACATGACATCAGCCTAATAACTCCCACCAAAACTTCTTTCACACAGACCCAAATTGCTTGTGGGTCCCTCACCGGGGAGATGCATTTTTTGTCTGATCTTGCAATTTATAATAAAGAGAAGTATTATATTGATGAACAATCAACCACTGTATTGTTCACAAATTTGTTATTTTAGGGTTTGCATTTGATATTTAGTTATGAGAGATAACCTCTGTAAGACTAACGGTGCTAACATCCTCTGCTGAGCACTGTTAACTCTGCAGAGCACTTAGCAGCAGGGTTCACCATGGCAGCTGCCAAACAGCTGCATTTTGACCCAATATCTCAGTAAGACACCCTTCTTGCCCCACATCGGTCCCACCACAGCTGGAAGATCGGGGAGGGATGAAAGGTCTCCAGGTGCTCAGATAGGCAGCTGCTTCTCCAGACAGATCTTTGGGATCTGATGAATATGTGGTGTGGGTTAGGCACGGTCATTGCAAAGACGAGTATGAATAACAAGGTAGTGGGTTTAGGGGCTGTTATTTCACTTTGTGAAGATCTGGGAGCAAGAGTTCTTGCATGAGTGCATTTGGCTGTAGCAGCCCTGCAGAGCCAGAAAAGACTGCACAACTCACCATCAGAAAGGTTTGCTAAAAGCAGACACTTCTAGTGGTGGGGAAAGTAGTATTTGATGGTTACCTGCCTAACACTCCTCAGTTTGAAGTCAGCACAGGACTGCATTACTTTCCTGAGTGAACCTGCCTGTAACAGTATGTTCTCTCTCACATTTTGTATGAATTTTAACCTCTTTTCACAATTAGAATGTGTGAAAAAACTTGACCTCAAAACAAAGTTTAGAATTACCAAATTAGACAGTTCTAAATGTCTTTGCTATATCAAAGACCAGTAATAAGGAGGCCTGAATACCACCCTTGATCTTCACTGTCTTAATAACCCCAGCAAATAAAAAATGGCTGGGCATTATTATCTAGATGTAAGGTTTGCTAGACTGCTACAGCTTGCATCATACAGTTAAACTCTTATTGCAAGCTACAAAACAGATGAGAAGCCTGTATTTGGGTGAATGTCATATTTCTGTTTACTTGGCTATTTTTTTGTCCCCCAGTTTATATATTATATTGGTAATGATTACATTTTACCAAAACTTTTTTAAAATTTAGAATGGTTTTTCAATTCCATTGGATTTTTTTCTGAGAAAAAAAAAAATTTTAAAAAAAATTGATTAAAATACGGAGCAAATGGAAATCTTCAGAAGAAAACATTTTTCTCTCTACAATTTCCTGGTTTTCTTTCTGAAATTAGATGTTATAATAATACTCAGTCAATTTGAAGAATAAAAACCTTGTAAAACTTCAAATGAAACGTGGGCATTTTTACCTATTTTGTTAGTGTTATTTACCTACCTTGCCTCTGCTATGTGTCCTAGTGTTATCAATGAAGATAGAAAGCATCATATGACAAGCAAATTACATTAATTACAGATTTTTCACATGGTCCTTCATTCCCAAGAGATTTACTTTGCTATTTCATCTCACTTTTATATGTTAAATCAATACCTGTATTGGCATGTATCAGGGACACCCAGCACCTATTATTGGCAAATTAGATTCTGACACAAAGCACTGGTTTCTAATAAAGGTGTTGCCCGTGGCTATATGCACCATACCTTATAATTAATAATTGTGTGTTCTGGCAGATCCTAGGAGTTTTAACGTGAGCTTTTCATCAGTATTTGTAATAGCACAGGAATATTCTATGGGCTATATTATTTCACATGACTCCTATGTGAAGAGCAGCTCAATAGTGCAGTAGACTTTCCTTGCCTGAGTAACAATGGCAGTACTGATTACCCTTAATAACATTATTATGCTGTGTGCACAAATCAAGCACGAAGAGCAATCAGGTGTAGAATTAGATTGTTTTAAAAAAACTGATCTTTATTCTTGCTACATGTCTGCTGAACCTTGAAAACAGTAATGAGATGGCCTTTAAATTCCTACTGCTTTGATAAGAGATGAGAGGTGCAGCCAAAAAACATTTCTTTCAGCTTGGTAGCTATAGCTTGCAGGCACTGCTCTGCCTAGAGGTTACTTACAGTGGGAGTTATGAAAGAAGAACTTGAACTGCATATGTAGTTGGTACAGATATATAAATATTTTTATGGCTCATTTTATGTAGAAATATGGAGATATTAAACCTCAATCAGTCAAAAAAACTCTGAAAGGAAATGAAAAACAAAAAATCCATTAGTGGCTGAACTGGTTCTGGAGAACCAAGATAATACTAGATAAAAACATTAAAAAACAAAGGATGAATTTGATTTTGTTTGTGTGCAGCCCTCTGCTAATATAATCAGTTGCTTATAAAGTGATTTTTCATATAGCCAAGCAGAACAGCTGCCAAGGCTTTTCTGGTTCTTCTTACACCCCAAAATGTCTGGGTAATGCCACCTAAACTCAAATTTCGGACCATGAGCAGAGTCCTCCTCTTTCCAAGGGATCCAGGCTTTATTAGAAGATATCTCAAACATTCAAACACAGACACCTCTCAAAAACCTGAAGCCTTCAACATATGTGGTGTACAGCAGCCACATTATTTTATTTTGCCCTATACTGCCAAAGGACTGACTGGACATGGATTGAAAGCAAATTTACTCAGGATAAGGACAGCCCTTGAGAAGATTCTAAGTGGCTCCTTCAGTTTTTCAAGGGAGATTCAATAGTCATGGGAATGTGAACCATTTAATCCAATTTGAATAAGGAAACCATTTGGCAGCTCCCTGATGATAAGTAAACAACTCATTTGGCAGCTCCCTGATGATGAGCAAACAACTCATCCTTGTAAAAACTGGTCCTTGTTGGTGCGGACAATATTGTCTTCTGATCCATTCCTTGTTTGGTGTCTTTTGTGAAGTGCCTGGTTAATGGACACATTGCCAAATATATCCTTGTGTGCCCTTGAAGTGCACTTTCATTTTACTCCCCCTGCCTTATTCAACACTTCTAGGCTTTTTTTAGCATTCTTTCTTACTTATGTCCCATCTCTTACAAATCCTTTCCAGGCAAGGTAACAGCCTTAGGCAACATACTTGAGCAAATGACACAAAAAAATGTAGGTATTTGGTCTAGAAAGCTAATTAAAGAAACCTTTTGATGACTGCTGTTGGATCCAAAAGAGGCATACCTTAGTGCAAATTACAGGAAAGATCTGTATTCTAATGGACAAACTGGATGAAAATGAACCAGCGTTTTCCACAATATCTTCAGGAAGCCATTTTACTTTCTAGTCTATTAATGTGCTACAGTTGTTACACCTAGAAAATACAAATGCACCGTCACCAACACATCATCCATGGCTGAGGGATGGAGTTTCTCTGCTATGTGCATTTCCTAGTGCACATAGAAAGTGTCCAAGGATTTCCCAGTCCAGTTGCTGCAGCAGGGCACGTAGCTGCCAAGTTTTTGTATGCACAGGGTACCCCACCTGTCTTTGCAATCACAGAGGTTGGGTGCACAGGTAGAGATGGGAAGAATGCCTAAATCTTACTGCCTTCAAACGTTGCCTCCTCCTCAGCCTGTCCAGTTCAGCAAATGATCCCAGACTGTCCTTGTGGCTGCAGTAACTTGCAAAACAGAGACACCAGGTGCTGGGTGTGTGAGAGCAGAGCAGATGACTCAGAAGGAACTTCACTAATTGCATAAGTCTTCTGAGTCTGCTGCCAGTTGGCAGAGTGTAGCAGCTTCACTAAGTTCCACTCACTGTGCTGCTCACTTCCAGATTGGGAAGAGAGGGCTGGGGGCAGCATCTTTCTCCACTCAACTTGAATTTAAAAAAAAATAGAGGTGTTTCCACCCACCTCACTGCTGATGCCTGTCAAGAAGCAGAGATGCCTCTGCAAGACTAATGCTATTCAAAGAGTTTTTAAGTTCTTCACTTCAATATACATCTAAGAATCTGGGGAGGAAACCACCTTTTCTGGCTAGAAAAGCACCAGACTGCAGCATAGGAGGTCATCTCAAGTGGCTGAGAGACAAAAAGACATATGATGAAGTATTGTTATGAATTCAAACAGTAATGCCAGAGCAAGCACAGATTTGCCATTTCATAGTTAAATTGAAAGGCTGACTATTTTGCCACAACTCTTTAAATAAACACTGCAAGCTAAGCAGCACCTGATCTTTCCCCTATGAAAAACGGCAGAGAATTAAAAACTCCTTTTTTTTTTTTTTTTTCTTTATTTAACCAGATCATTGTCCTGCAATAACAACAAAGACAAGATTCTTTCAGGTGGGATGTTTTTAGATTGGTGGGGTATAGGTCCCCTGAAGACCTTTGTGATCAGTATGAATGAGAACAGAAATGGGACGCAACAAAAACTATCCCACATTCTGCGTAATTTTCTCTCCATTCTTAAAGCCTGAATCCTGACTACTTTCCAAACCTCCAGTTTCCCTGAAGCATCCCTGTAATAGTTTGATTCAGAAAGTCAGCCTTCAAAATGTCAGTTCAAAATAGGTTGCAGATGTTTTGCATGAGGAGATTGATACTCGTTATTAATTTCTTGCTTTGATTGAACATAGCTCTGATGAGTCTCAGTTCCCTCTTCTCCTATTTCTTCTCATAAATGCAAATTCACAAACTATCAGGATACAAACTATGCTGAATTGAACAACCTTCGCCCCTCTGCATCTTGACCTAGCCCAAGAAGTCCTGATGTCTGAGGAGGGAATAACCAGCAATTTTAATTTCTTTATAATAAAGAAAAGCTTCTCTAGTCCCTGAAATTATATATTCTTTCTTTCTATTAAAGACAAAAAATAAGCCAGTGTAGCAGGCATGAAATACCAAGGACAGGACACTGCACACATAGGTGCTCTACACCTAACTATTGAATTTTCTCCTTTTGCTTAGCAATCTAGTATCTGTGGTTTTCTGCTTGCCTATCACTGGACTGCTGTAAAATCTCTGTATGTTTATAAATATGCATCAGCTGGACTCAGAAAATAAGGTACAGAGAAGAGGGAAGTGATCTGTCCCAAGTTACTCAAGTCAATGGCAAAAAATCCTAGAAGAAATGAAGAACTTTGACCCCCATTCTCCTGCTTTTCTTCATCATCCAGGCAAAACCAATAAGCTGTTCCTGTCTGCAAAGCTCCTGCCAAAGACATGGCTTTATCTGGGCCATTTCATACTGCAGTAGGCAGGAGCCTTGACTGCCTCCAGTGCCCCCAAATGTTTGGCACTCTTCTCATTGCTTCCCCCAGTGCCAAGTGACAGAAACCTGCTCGTGACTGAAAGCTCAGGAATCTCAGTGTCAGCTTACTTCTGCTTAGCTTAGCAGTCATATCAGGATCTGAAGGCTCTGCCTTCCAAACCAGTGCCTGCATCTATTTGATTATGGAAATGCATGCAGAGGATCAGTTAAGAAAAATCGTAGCCTGTCTGAAATACTAATGGGATAAGCCATCCACCCAGGGAGAAAAGCATTCAAGTAAAGGCTGCTTAGTAGATATTCAATAGTTTTAACCCTCAGTGGTGAAGCAGAAGTCAAGGCTCCATATTTGATGCATATACTTCAAACCATCTCACCTTGTCTCACAGGATGCAGCTGCAGAGAGGCAGATGAATACAGAGAGCATGCAGCAAAGAGTGCATGAGAGAAACCGAACAGGATCTGAAATCTCCTTGCATCTCTCAAAACCTCTCTTTAAAGGACTGTCAGTCTGAAAAACAAAATGGTCTGGGAGGGGGTTAATACATAAATCAGGAGAGATATACAAAGAAGAGGTATTAAGACTGAGTGTTCCTTGTCTCTTCCACCACAAGAACTAACAGGAACCAAATAGGGATCCTAGGAGCCATGTCTAAAGCAAAGAAAAATGTGGTTTACTACACATAGCAGATCTATGAAACTCCTGGACAAAAGAAGCCAAACTGGATGTGTGCCAAATAGAGAACTGTTCCAAAAAAAATCATTAGGGATTAGGAAATACACTGAAAAATAGGAATCATGTTCTAAAAGAAATCAAAGGTCTGGAAAGTAACAGGGGTAAGAAGTACTAAATGTTCACCCTGTTCTTGCTGATTTGTAAACACCTTGTACTGCTGCAGCTAAAAAGAGAGTACTGAGTAGATAAATCTTTTTTTTGACAGGTATAGCAATATTCTGTTCCATTCTTACACCAAATTTTTCTATTCAGGCCTGCCACAAACTGCTCACAAATATTTAGTTTTGCTGTAAAAGGATGAACCTGTTGGTCTGGTGTGAAACCAGAGTAATTAGGAAAGAATTTCTTCTGTTGCAGGGCAGAGCACTGAGACCTCACACCCTTGACATGAATATTTGCCTCTGAATGGTTTCCTCACCCACACTGACCACAGGACCTCAGAACCTGCACCACTGCTCAGTCATGTGGACAAACACATCATTTATGCTTGATCTCAATGCAGCACCATTCAGTTATTCCCATTAACTAGCTCTCTTCCATAGGAAAAGAAATGTATTTATATTTATTTAACATAGTACACTTACAGGCAAACTAGTCTGACAAATCAAGAGACCAATATTGACTGTTGGTGTACATGCAACGATGGTGAAGGATTTCCCTTCCCTACATGCACCTAAATCCTGGCTACCATGCTTTAATGAGATTGTTACAAGCAGGGGAGTGTAATTCATTTTTCATAGTCTCCCTCACCTCTCAACCTCTCTACTGAGTTTGACAACCAGGAGGGAGACAATTAGCAGCTATGGTGAGGTGGATGCATATTTTATGAGTTAGCTGGCAGAGCGGAGACACTCTATTTTCTTTAATGTGTTTAGACAATGAGCTGGGGTGGGTGAACTTGAACTGCTGACCCTGTGCAATAAACCACCATGTGGTATTACCACCCTCTTGAGCCCTACTGCCTCAGAAGACTAATTTTTAAAATTTGACTTACAGCAATTCCTTAAGGGAGAAAAACCTAGCAATCATAACACTTGTAGAGAGAAATCACACCTCCAAGGGCTTTGCTTGTTTTTCCTTAAAGATAGCTACAACAGTATCATTAAACTGCCAAGAGCAAATCTGAACAACAAAGCAAGTTGCATAGTTTTAAGAGCACATTAACATCAGTAATTCAAATATCAGCCAGCATTTTAGTCTTATGATGTACAGATACACACAATATCTACACGTATAGCAGTAGCATGATGGATGTTCTCACAGAACTGTGCTAGTAACACCAGCAGATGACAAGACAGTTGCATTTCTGGTTGTACCTGGATGAAGGGATGCAAAATGCAGCTGAAAGAGCTTATAAACACCAGCTCTTGTACACTGAGGTGACAGAGTATGAAACCTTGAAGCAATAGACTATATACTTTCATGAATTGGACTACACGTTGTGCTGCCCATTTCTTCTTTCATTCTAAAGAAATCTTTTTTTTCCTATTGGAGCAAGAGTACATGCACATAGACTGTACTTAGACTGTACTCAATCTAAGTTCAAGTACATGTTAATGAGATGTTAAAAGTTACTTGTTAAATACTGTTTGATCTGTTAGAATAGAATATATTCTAATGATAAAATTCAAGGCACTATTAGCATTTTGAAAACTACTGTCCCCTGGATAGTTCAAGTGAGGAAGTCTAGATCCTTGGCCCATGTGTATTTGTCTGTATCTACAAATACTTCGTCAGTAAACTCTAGGAGGTAAAATTAGAAGCATTGTGTCTCTATTTTGAGGTCATTTCAACTAACTAGAACCTTAAGATTTCTTTGAAAACAGCTTCAAAATTAATTTTATATATGGGACTGAATCCAACTGACAGGCACAAGTAGGTCTAATCTTTGAGAAAGTACAGAATTTGAAAGAAGCTCTACACAGCTGTGCTGTTTCTTCTTTTCTTTCCACTGCTTCCCCATACCCAGTTCCCTTTGATTTTTTCATCTTTCATGTCTCCCTAGTGACAGTTTCAGTAAAGCATTCATTTTTTCTGGAAACTTCACTGAAATTAATCCACTAATATCGTGACAGTTTCCAGCAGCAGACAACCTTTCTGTAGAAAAGTGCTGAATTGGTCATCAGCTGACTCATTCATTCCTGCTCAGCAGGGAAGCTCATATCACAATCAGGACAGCTTTATTTATTTTAAAACCATGACAAGCTCCCTGTCCAAAGGCTCCAGCAATGTAAGTAGATAAACATCTGAATGAAACTATGCGTAGCAATTCCTACAATTATTATTGAAGTATTTGGTTGTGCTTCAGCTCCTTTTGGGATCCTGGATCTCTCAAAAAAATAGTGGGTGGGATTTAAGAATATTACAGGAATAATCTTAATCTTTGCCTTAGGGATAGCCTGGGTAACCTCAAGTAAATTCAATCTCTAAAATCTAGTAGAATTCAAAAATGTAGAGTTCAGCAGAGCAATGTGCAAAAACTGCCTGGGGGTCAGAATAACTGACCTAACAATATTCATCTTTCATGCTGTTTTATTTACAGCAGGTACTGTTTTCCCCTTCATGTAGCAACACCTGAGTAACGTTGCATTCTCTAAATGGCAGCAGCTATTTCTGGCTAGTGAGCCTGTTCCAAGTGGGCGTGAAAGAGCTCTGAACGGCAGGTAAATTTCTTGCCTGTATGTTTCTAATTAGCCCTGGCAGCTTGTTCCCATGCCTAAGCAGTAAACGAAAAAAAGGAAAAGTAAAGATGGGTAAGGAAGGATGAGAAAAGAGGATGCTAATGATAAATAACCTGTTCTAAAAGCAATTCAAAGTGGCCAAAAGCCTGAGAACAAGTGTCCCAAGAGGTCCTGCTTCAACCATTTCCACTGTGATGTGCATATGCTGTAGAGAGAATATTTACAAACTCAACTTTGTGTTACAGTAATGGAATTATAAGTAACTGAATCGCAAAGTTCATTAATTTAGTGGGAGTTTAGCATGTGAACATAGGTAAGTTTTGTATAAATGTCACAATGAATAAAAATTGTTCTATGAATGATAGCCTCAGGTTTATAGCACGTAAGGCATATATCTATAGCAAAAAACCCCTCCACAATCCAGCTGACTTTTCCAAGCCAAATGCATTTATAGAATTCATTATTCATCAGTGGGAAAAGACCCTTCCACACTGCTGCCCCTTGCTAATTAGCTCTTTCATATATGGGGCCCAAGTTTTGATCAGCCTCTTCAGCGTCTGAGGCATCACTCCCCACACACACCCCTGCACAGGCAACGTGCAGAGGCTGCAAGAGCACACAGTAGTGTGGCTAAAAGTCATTCCCTCGCAGATTAACTCCATGCCTACAAACTTGCCCAAGCACATTGAATTTATAAGTGTGCACGCAGCTAGACAGGGTTTGCTCCTGAGGCAAATGAGGAGTAACTTAACCTGCCTGACCTTGCATGGGAGAAGTTGTGGAGAGATCCCATTAACTGAACTAGGGAAACAGTAACAGAAAGCCTGGGAGATTCAGGAAAGGATGGCCTTCTAAACTGATATATCTGTTGAAATTACTTGCCTGCTTAAAAGCAGATGGGTCAGCATAGTGGAGCTGACTGTGTGCAAGACCTCCACTCCTCCAACATGAAAATTCCAACTAATGCCAGCAAAGCACCATTATGCCTACCCAGCACTCTGCTTAAGATCCCACAGGGTACTGGCATATCAGCTTTTCACTATGAAGTAGAATGATATGCTAACAAAAATACAGAGCTTTGATGTCAAAGAACCTCTGTTTCCCTCCCACTGGTGTGTGGTCCCCACAAGAATGACTTCTAGCCCTCCTCTTGTCTAATTAAATCCCTGAAAATTACCTTTAATTTCACTTCTGACTGGACACTTTTTAGGAATGAAAATCTGCTCACATATACTGACATAAAAAGTTATAGAGACTTCCAATTCCAACCTCCTTAGTATGAGGACACTCAACTAACCATTCAGACCCACTGTCAAAATTTAAACAGCAATCACCTTATATAAACAGACACATTACATAGCAGTTATGCACAAATATTCAGATGTTTTATCGTTCACAGTGGTAGAAGTAGATTTGACTAATTTTAGGGCTATTTGAACTATCTCTGAAGGACTAAACACATTAAATAAAATTCTCTTAAGTACTTCAGAAATACTATGAATGAAACAGATCAATCATGCTTTAGTCAAATCTGACTATTATCCATCCAAGTTTCTCCAAGAAAACTACCGGCCACTGCTAAGACCTTTAGCAGAACACCACATCACTAAGTCGGTATTTCCTTCTCTGATTTAAAACTGCCTTTCTGATCTCCCCTTGAAATCTCTGCTTTATTTCTTCTCCTTTAAAATCTTCACAATAAAAGTAAAGGCAACCCCAGAGGCTTCAAGGGGTTTATTTTTCATTCACTCCTCATCTTTGTTTTCCTGACACAGCTGACAGCAGATTTGGGCTATCAGCTGTATACTCCTGGATTATTCTCAAATGCACTAAAAAAAAAGAACACCCAGCAAAGCAGGGAGAGGAAAATGCCAATCCATACAGTCGCAATGCAACTGAGGCTTCAGAACTGAACACTTCTATATTCCCTTCTAAATTTAGAAAAATGTGAAGAATGGAAAGATATAAAGACCAAAAGCAACCGTAAAGCTCTATAGGAATCAGAGCACAAGCCACAAGTCAAGAGTTAAAAATAAGACCACAGGGAATAAGACTAGAGTCCAATACCATAAAAGATATAATAGATTAAGGATGGAAATTAAGTCATGGCTGAAGAAGATAGTAGGACTGAAATAGCCAAAAATGAAGAAAGATAGAGATATGGGCCCCCCAACATAAGGTCATGGACCTGTTAAAGTGAGTCCAGGGGAGGGCCATGAAGATGCTCAGGGGACTGGAGCACCTCTCCTATGAAGACAGGCTGAGAGAGCTGGGGCTGTTCACCCTGGGGAAGAGAAGGCTCGGGAGAGACTTTATAGAACCTTCCAGTGCCTAAAGGGGGCTACAACCAATCTGGAGAGGGACATTTTACAAGGCCATGGGGTGATAGAACGAGGGGTTAGGTTTAGATTAGACATTAGGAAGAAACTCTTCATTACAAGGGTGATGAGGCACTGGAACAGCTTGCCCAATGGAGTAGTTGACACCCCATCCTTGGAAATGCTCAAGGCCAGGCTGGACAGGACTTGGAGCAACCTGGTCTAATGGAAGGTGTCCCCTGTCGTGGCAGGGGGTTGAAACTTGAAGGTCTTTAAGGTGTCTTCCTACCCAAAACATTCTGTGACTCTATGAATAGCCCAGCATCAGTTACAGGCTCTTAAGTGTCAGAATTAAGACAGAAGCTGATTCTATTCTTCACTTAAATGACCAAGAGATCCTCATTATAACATTCAAGACGTTAAATTCAACATCAGTAAGAATATATGAAAGAAAAAGCTGTGACACCCAAAGGACTGACAGCAGCTGACCTATAAGGGCTGCTTTTGTTTATTGCACCAGCTTCAGCTTTTCTTTGGAACTGATATGGCCACAGTAAGAGTACCCAGCATCCAGTAAATGCACAGACACTCATTCTAGTTGAAAGGCAATGAAAAATAAATTTCAACTTTATTCAGCTCCTGTCCTTAAATACTTTACCAGTTGCCAGGCAGGAACTATTACCATTACAGCCTGTAGCTCTACAGACTAGTGGCATTTGAAGCAAGGCGAGCTTTTTTCATTCATTTTGGGTGGGTTTTTTTGCTTGTTTACCACGTGGGACAAAATGTACTGGCTTTGGAAAAATAGTTTGGGTCTTGTATTTACAAGGATACTTCCCCTCTGCTTCCCAAAACACTGCAATGTCGTGTCTTATCTGATTGACATAATGATGTCAGCTTAAAAGATGGATACTGAGCCCTGTTGTCAGCATTAGCTGAAAAGTTAAATGAGAGGAGGCAAAAAAACTCATAATCCAGCCTCTATCAAAAAGCAAAACTTAAATATTTTTAAACTTTCAATTTGCTTATTTAACTTTGGGAGTCTTACACTTGATTTCATTTTGGCTTTGTAACAATCAGTCCTCTAGACCCAAGAATTATGTCTGTTCCTTACCTTTGTTGAAATCATAATGCTAACTTAAAATCTGTGAGATCTTAAAAATTAACCAAAATGTATTTACTTTAGACTTCTGCTTTCCGCTCCGTGAGCCAACACACAAGCCCTGACTTTAAATTTTCTTCTCCTATAGCTTGGACAGCAACTGCATTTCATTTATTTATTTGTTTCTGTAAGGTGGGAAATCACATTTAATCACACCCTCCAGATATCAGATCTTTAAGAAACAGAGGAGACATGGCAATATGGTGTCTCTTTGATGCCCAGTCTTGGCCGTTGCTGGAAACAAGTCATGCAGGTGAAAAGCTCACAAGATAAAAGGCGGTAGCAGTTTCTAGAGTATTTCCCATCACATTTATTACCTTTGTCGGGTATAAATCAAAAATAAAGGTTTTTTCCTGATCTCTTTCATTTAGCTCAGAGAGAATAGAAAAATATTTAACATGTCAGCAATATGTCTGGCTGTAGTAAGCACCACCACATTTCATCTCATATTGGGAAGCTTCCCCTCTCTCAGATTCTATGTGGAACACTCTATTTCCTTTGCTGTAGGATTATTACGGTGTTTTCAGCTCTGATAAACTGCCCACGAACTGCATAGCTGCAAGATCATGGCCCACAAATTAGGATGCACTTCTTCCCTCTGAAACTGAGAAAGGTTCTTTTTCCCTTCCTTAATCAGTTAAGTGCAGGCTGGACAGAGTCCTTAAAGGTGAGAAAATCAGTGCTAGCCAGGAGGATGGGACAAGACCATTTCACGGATCTTCACCATCTGTGTTTCTGGCAGCTGACCCAGCAGATGAAATCCGTGGCACTGCATATACACCTCGGTGGTTGGATACTAATGCTTCATGGCAGACACTGTCTCCATATATTTAGAATACTGGCTTATGTGAGCTAGGAAACCACCAGCAGACTAATTAATTGTGGCAGGTAGCACATGCTTCTCCATTTCCTGGTAATTAAGTGGCAGCGAATCTTTTTTTTTGTTTTGTTTAAATAACTCACTTTTTAAATTAAAAAAATGGGTTTGTAGAAATTCCACAATCCATACCAACTAAGACAGAAGAAATCCTCCAGAAGAAGAAGATGCTTTCAAGTGTTGTGGTGTTTGCTTACATTACATTCAGACTCAGGCAAACTGCTACTAGTTCTCTTACAGATATAACAAAGAATCTACAGATAATTTGTGAATCTTGGGCCAGAGGAAAATGGCAGAAAGTTTGGATTTGAAAAAGTTTGTGGCTTAAAGGTATTTTAGATTGTTAGAAATAGAATTTCCTTAGATCAGCAACAATTATAAACTACTTATCATACTGAAGATTTTCCATCCATGGATTGTAGATACACTGTGATCTACCTTAAAAAAGGCCATTTGATTCAAAAATTCAGCATAAAGAAACTTGCAAATAAATATAATGTAATAAAGGAAAACATAATCATCTGATGGATGATTGGAAATTTTTAGAGCTGGCCACTAGGAAATCACCTTCTAAACCACTTTGACTCTCAAATATTTTCTCTGTCACAGAAAAAAAGACTCTTCAGGTATGAGGAAATAAGACATTCACTGATGACAATAAGTCTGCTCCTGTGTGAATAAAGGTGAGATTTTTTCACACTGTTGAAACCCACCCCTGTTCACTAGCTGGCTTTTTAAAAATTACAAGTCATACTCCTGCTTGCCAACATCTGACAAAACAAAACAGCTTCCTGGTTTCTGTGGGTACTTGGGCACTATAAAGGTAGCTAGAAGCTGCTTTCCCTCTTCTACAATTCTCCAATGCACAGACCCCACAGGGACACTCTGATCTGAGCGGTTTGCATGCTCTCCTATTGCAGCTATTGAGAAAAAATTCCCAGAGGGCTTAACTCAAGGTTTTGAAATCTTTAGATTTGCTTTCAAGATGCGGGAACAAAAGACCACAGCTGAAATCCAAATGGGCTCTCTTGTGTTTTTATTGTGGCATGTTAACCAAACCTCCCAGAAGAAGGCTGGCGGCTGACCTCGCTTCAAGGTGTGTCCAGAAAGACACGTTCAATGCACAGGCAGAATGGATACCCACAGGCATTGCTGTAAAATCCTCCATCAGCAGGGTTTACTTACACTGCAGGAAACTATGGCTGACTTTGTATTTTGCTTATTATTGTGTAGGTTATTTTGAGCACTGGCTTCAGAGTAACAGTAAAGGCAGCCTTCTTCTTTGTGTCTTCCTTAACTCTAAAGTTTACTATGGGCAAGCGGTTTCCCCACACAGGCAAAAATCTTTGAAACATACAAATAAAATCCCTCTAAGAGCATTAAGGACTGTCTGCTTTAGGACTTGCATTGCAACACCGGACACTGTAGAGTTCCCAGAAGTTCTTTTTCCTCTTTCCTCCATTCCTGCCCTTTCCTGAGCAGTTCACCTTTGGAGGGGATTGGATGGGCACAGGCCTGCTCCAGCCCTGCTAATCACTAACACAGATATGTTGAGCACAGCCCCTTTCTGCTGTCTTGGCCCAACACATGTTAGACCTAGAAACACTTCCAAGCTACCAGGCATGAGTGTCTAGTTTGGTTGCCTCATTCATGCTGCCAGTCTGCTTCTCGAGTTGAGAAAGACTCTGTGCTGTGATGAGCTCTTACTGCATCAGAGAAAATTGTCATTTCACCTCAGCTTGTCTGAGGGGGTCAAACTGAACGATCTAAAATAGGAACTTCTGTTTCCTACCTTATATTTGCAAGCCCATTAAAGAGCAAAATTATTTTCAGGAAAGTATTCAAAGATTTGATTTTCATAGTCTATGACGAGCATTCTATCCATTTCTATTTACATGTGTATGGAGAAAGGATTGCATTTAATTTGTAAATAACATCTAAAAGTAAAGTGTTCAGTTCTGGAGCTTGCCTGTCTTCTTGAAATGCATCTCCCTACGGTCAGAGACACAAGGAAGCCATGGAGATAAACGCATGTCCCTGCCCTCCATTTCTCTTTGCCCCAGTGAAACCACTGAGTGAGAAGGTTAAAGTCATTCCTCAGGCTGTGGAAAAAACATCCTCAGCTCTGCCAGTTTGATGTAATATGGTCAGATGGAGCTGTCCAGGTGAGCGTGACAGTGATTTTACTATGAAGAAAGATTTGAGAAAGATGAGAAGCGTCAAGAACATGAGGAAGGCAAGTCCTGTGGCTGCGACTTGAATGGCCTTTGATTAGACTTCCTTCCCTGAATTTGAGGAGCAGAGTGGTTTTGGAACAATGTAACTGTCAGCGTTACAGTGGCTTCCCTTTCAGCCCTCAGTGGTTTGCTATTGTGGAAGTAAATTGACATATTTGCATGTGAAAGCTCTCTATTATCATCTCCGAGCTCAGGTTGCATTCAGAACTAGCAGGGCTGGAAGGAAAAGAAGAATAGATTGCCCTTCAACAACAAAAAACCCAAACCTCTCACTTGTCCTCTTTCTTCACCCTCAGAAACTGTTAAAAAAAAAAAAAAAAAAA